>JBBDGP010000034.1:1800000-2060000 GCA_037952835.1 Lithobates septentrionalis | reverse complement strand
CTGAGACTGGCCAATAAAAGAAAAAGATTAAGATGGGCAAAAGAACACAGACATTGGACAGAGGAAGACTGGAAAAAAGTGTTGTGGACAGATGAATCCAAGTTTGAGGTGTTTGGATCACAAAGAAGAACGTTTGTGAGACGCAGAACAAATGAAAAGATGCTGGAAGAATGCCTGACGCCATCTGTTAAGCATGGTGGAGGTAATGTGATGGTCTGGGGTTGCTTTGGTGCTGGTAAGGTGGGAGCTTTGTACAGGGTAAAAGCTAAGGAAGGCTATCACTCCATTTTGCAACGCCATGCCATACCCAGTGGACAGCGCTTGATTGGAGCCAATTTCATCCTACAACCGGACAATGACCCTAAACACACCTCCAAATTGTGCAAGAACTATTTACAGCAGAAGCAGGCAGCTGGTATTCTATCGGTAATGGAGTGGCCAGCACAGTCACCAGATCTGAACCCCATTGAGCTGTTGTGGGAGCAGCTTGACCGTATGGTACGCCAGAAGTGCCCATCCAACCATTCCAACTTGTGGGAGCTGCTTCTAGAAGCGTGGGGTGCAATTTCTCCAGCTTACCTCAATAAATTAACAGCTAGAATGCCAAAGGTGTGCAATGCTGTAATTGCTGCAAAAGGAGGATTCTTTGATGAAAGCAAAGTTTGATGTAAAAACAATGTTATTTCAAATACAAATCATTATTTCTAACCTTGTCAATGTCTTGACTCTATTTTCTATTCATTTCACAACGTATGGTGGTGAATAAGTGTGACTTTTCATGGAAAACACAAAATTGTTTGGGTGACCCCAAACTTTTGAACGGTAGTGTATATATATATATATATACAGTGCCTTGCGAAAGTATTCGGCCCCCTTGAACTTTTCAACCTTTTGCCACATTTCAGGCTTCAAACATAAAGATATAAAATTTTTATTTTTTGTGAAGAATCACCAACAAGTGGGACACAATTGTGAAGTGGAACGAAATCTATTGGATTGTTGAAACTTTTTTAACTAATAAAAAAATGAAAAGTGGGGCGTGCAAAATTATTCGGCCCCCTTGCGTTAATACTTTGTAGAGCCACCTTTTGCTGCGATTACAGCTGCAAGTCGCTTGGGGTATGTCTCTATCAGTTTTGCACATCGAGAGACTGAAATTCTTGCCCATTCTTCCTTGCAAAACAGCTCGAGCTCAGTGAGGTTGGATGGAGAGCGTTTGTGAACAGCAGTTTTCAGCTCTTTCCACAGATTCTCGATTGGATTCAGGTCTGGACTTTGACTTGGCCATTCTAACACCTGGATACGTTTATTTGTGAACCATTCCTTTGTAGATTTTGCTGTATGTTTGGGATCATTGTCTTGTTGGAAGATAAATCTCCGTCCCAGTTTCAGGTCTTTTGCAGACTCCAACAGGTTTTCATCCAGAATGGTCCTGTATTTGGCTGCATCCATCTTCCCCTCAATTTTAACCATCTTCCCTGTCCCTGCTGAAGAAAAGCAGGCCCAAACCATGATGCTGCCACCACCATGTTTGACAGTGGGGATGGTGTGTTGAGTGTGATGAGCTGTGTTGCTTTTACGCCAAACATATCGTTGTGCATTGTGGCCAAAAAGTTCGATTTTGGTTTCATCGGACCAGAGCACCTTCTTCCACATGTTTGGTGTGTCTCCCAGGTGGCTTGTGGCAAACTTTAGATGAGACTTTTTATGGATATCTTTGAGAAATGGCTTTCTTCTTGCCACTCTTCCATAAAGGCCAGATTTGTGCAGTGTACGACTGATTGTTGTCCTATGGACAGACTCTCCCACCTCAGCTGTAGTTCTCTGCAGTTCATCCAGAGTGATCATGGGCCTCTTGGCTGCATCTCTGATCAGTCTTCTCCTTGTCTGAGCTGAAAGTTTAGAGGGACAGCCAGGTCTTGGTAGATTTGCAGTGGTCTGATACTCCTTCCATTTCAAAATGATCGCTTGCACAGTGCTCCTTGGAATGTTTAAAGCTTGGGAAATCTTTTTGTATCCAAATCCGGCTTTAAACTTCTCCACAACAGTATTACGGACCTGCCTGGTGTGTTCCTTGGTCTTCATGATGCTCTCTGCGCTTTCAACAGAACCCTGAGACAATCACAGAGCAGGTGCATTTATACAGAGACTTGATTACACACAGGTGGATTCTATTTATCACCATCAGTCATTTAGGACAACATTGGATCATTCAGAGATCCTCGCTGAACTTCTGGAGTGATTTTTCTGCACTGAAAGTAAAGGGGCCGAATAATTTTGCACGCACCACTTTTCAGTTTTTTATTTGCTAAAAGTTTAAAATATTCAATAGATTTCATTCCACTTCACAATTGTGTCCCACTTGTTGGTGATTCTTCACAAAAAATTAAAATTTTATATCTTTATGTTTGAAGCCTGAAATGTGGCAAAAGGTTGAAAAGTTCAAGGGGGCCGAATACTTTTGCAAGGCACTGTATATATATACATACACTAGTGGGTTTTTGTTTTTAGCACACTTATTTTTTTAATCTGCCCAGTGCTTCCTGGCTTTTCACCTTGACAAGCGTAGTTGTGCTGCCCTCAGCCTCCTGGGGTACTCATACCTTGCATCCCAGGGGGCTTTGGAGCATCTACCACACACTGTGCATACACAATAGAACATCTTCAGGAAGCTGGCTGCAAGAACCTAAAAAGACAGCTCAACGACATAAACTAAGGCCCCTTTGACACAGGGCGGAATCCGTCCAAGCGGGGGGGGGGGGGGGATCTCTCTGCTAATCTCCGCTGAGCAGGAGGAGGACAGGTCTGTGTCTGCTCCGCTATGCAGAGCGGACATGGACACAGCCCGTTGCTCTCTATTGGACGGCTGGATGGAAATGGACTGCATGTCCGTTTCCATCCGATTGTCATCCGATCTGCCAGACAGAAGGTGAACATATCCCCATCTGTCTGTTTTTAGTGGATTTTGTCCCCTGACATCTGGCGCCCTGTAGAGAACAATGGGTGGTCTGATCGTTTCTGCCTGAATAATGGACAGGCGGACCGAATTGGTCCATAGAAGATGGTAGTGCAGGACAGCACAGCGGTGGATTGGAACAGACAATGCTGAATTCCGTAGGCGTATGCATATGTTTGGAAGACAACCCAGTGGACAATGTAAAAAAAAGTAAGAAAGGAAGTTGCTGTTCTTCTTTAACCACTTGATCACCAGAATTCTTTCCCTTCATGACCAGGCCATTTTTTGTTATTCAGCACTGCGCTACTTTAACTGATACTTGCTCAGTCATGCAACGCTGTATGCAAACAAAATTTATATAATTTTTTTTTAAACAAATAGAGCTTTCTTTTGGTTGCATTTGATCACCACTGGATTGGGTGCAACTACAAATGATACTTTATCATTGAGGATTTGTTTTGGATTGTTTCTTGTTATACACGCACTATTGGTTGAACATTTGCACTTTAATAATGGTCAGTTATTCTGAATATTTGTAATCATATTATTAGAGCTGATTTTTTTTGTATATTTTGGATTCATAGAAAAAAGAGGGTGTGCGGCTTTTCTTATTTGAACGTTGGAATTCCTATAGAAGAATGGACCTGAATGAGTGGCCGGTGACTGAGCCCCAAGACTGCTCGTTAAAGTGTTACTAAACTGTGTTACTAAACCCACAACAGTAAAATCAGTCTGTATATGCAGTAAAGCATGCTTGTTATACTCACTGTGGAACCTAAGGGGTTAATCCTCTGCATTGTGTAAAAAGGCTGTTTGATGCTGTCTTCTCTGATCCTCCCCTTCTTCCACTGTCCCCAATCCATCTCTTGATAGAACAGAGCCTTGGGGGGCAAGCTGCACATGCTAAGTTTAGTGTGTGAAAGCTTGAGGGAGTGCATGTGATCAGCACAGGGCCAATCAGCACTGTCCAGACAGAGGGTCAGGGGTCCAGCTGCCCTTTAGGACAATCAGGGGAGAATGAAAACTCCTCCTACAAGCTTTAACCAGACACTGATAGAAGTCACAAGATTGCTATATACTGCTGATGAAAAAAGGTATTTAGCAGTTCATATTTACTAAAATAATTGCATTTCCATGTTCTGTGTACTGTCGGAGACCAGATATAGCGAATGCAGGGTCCTGGGTTTAGTAACACTTTAACCGCTAGCCGACCAGCCACCGCAGTTATACTGCGGCAGGTTGGCACAGCTGCGCAAATCACTGTAGATATACGTCGGCTCTTTAAGACGTTATTGCAGGCAGGCGCGCCCGCAGCGTGTCCCCGGAGCTGATGCGTGTGCCTGGCGGCCACAATGTTCGCCGGGCACCTGCGATCGCTCATGACAGAACGAGAACGGGGATGTGTGTGTAAACACACAAATCCCGGTTCTGTCAGGGGAGAGGAGACAGACTGTGTGTTCCTACTAAGTAGGAACAACGATCTGTCTCCTCCTCTAGTCACTCCCATCCCCCCACAGTTAGAACACACACGAGGGAACACATTTAACTCCTTGATTGCCCCCTAGTGTTAACCCCTTCCCTGTCAGTGACATTTATAAAGTAATCAGTGGCTATATTTAGCTCTGATCGCTGTATAAATGTCAATGGTCCTAAAAAAGTGTCAGAAGTGTCCGATCTGTCCGCCGCAATGTCACAGTCCCGATAAAAATGGCAGATCGCCGCTATTACTAGTAAAAAAAAATAAAAATAATAAAAATGCCATAAATCGATCCCCTATTTTGTAGACACTATAACTTTTGCGCAAATCAATATACGCTTATTGCGATTTTTTTTTTAACCAAAAATATGTAAAAGAATACATATCAGCCTAAACTGATGAAGAAATTATTATTTTTTGAATATTTATTATAGCAAAAAGTACAAAATATTGTGTTTTTTTCAAAATTGTTGCTCTTTTTTTGTTTATAGCGCAAAAAGTAAAAGAGGCAGAGGTGATCAAATACCACCAATAGAAAGCTCTATTTGTGGGGGAAAAAAGACATAAATTTTGTTTGGGTACAACGTCGCATGACCGCGCAATTGTCAGTTAAATCAACGCAGTGCCGTATCGCAAATAATGGCCTGGTCAGGAAGGGGGAAAATCCTTCCGGGACTGAAGTGGTTAAGCTTTTATTTTTGCCTAAATTGTCCTCCGGGACTGAAGTGGTTAAGCTTTTATTTTTGCCCAAATTGTGCAGTGCCAGCATGTGTCTGACACCTTGACGATAAAATTACTAATTTGCTTACCCAAACCATTTTTAATTTTTTTTTTTAAAAGACATACAATGCCTTTACCGGTTACATTGTTGTTATATGTCACTATGTTTGTTTATTACAGGCCAACAGATGCTCACAATGTAAAAAAAAAAAAGTTTTGTTTTTTTTTACTTTTTGAATATTTATAAATACTTTTTAATACTATAATTGTACTTGACAATGTGAACCAAACGCAAGAATGCCATACAAATGCCTTGACTTCCGCAGCCAACCTCACTTCACCTTCACTTGATGATGTAAGGACCTTAGACCAGGGGTCTCCAAACTTTATTGACAAAGGGCCAGATAACTGTCCTTCAGACTAACTGGGGGGCCGGAGTGTGGTCGGTGGGAGCTGAAAATGTCCCGACATCAATGGGAGTAAACAATGCCTCGGGCTTGGCTGTCAGAGGGAGTAAGAAAATTACATGATGCCTGTGGTCAGTATGAGAAAGAATAGTGCCCCATCATTGGTGCCAGTGGGAGGAATCGTGCCCCATCCTTGGTGCCAGTGGGAGGAATTGTGCCCCATCATTGGTGTCAATAGGAGGTATAATGCCCCGTCATTGGTGTCAGTGGGAGGAATATAGCCCCATTGTTGGTGTCAGTCGGAGGAATAGTGCCTCATGATTGGTGTCAGTGGGAAGGGGTGGTGCTTCCTTATTGATGTCAGTGGAAAGGAATGGTACCCTGTTATTGGTGTCAGTAGGAAGAAATGGTGCCTCCTTATTGGTGTCAGTGGGAAGGAATGGTGCCTCATTACTAGCGTCAGTGGGAAGGATTGGTGCCTCATCATTGGTGTCAGTGGGAGGAATAGTCCCCCATCATTGGTGTTAGTGTGGGAGGTATAATGCCCCATCATTGGA
This sequence comes from Lithobates septentrionalis, assembly GCA_037952835.1. Classification (NCBI taxonomy): domain Eukaryota; kingdom Metazoa; phylum Chordata; class Amphibia; order Anura; family Ranidae; genus Lithobates; species Lithobates septentrionalis. The sequence goes on along the minus strand of JBBDGP010000034.1, from coordinate 2,053,883 downwards.
GTCATTGGGAGGAATAGTGCCCCATTGTTGGTGACAGTGGAAGGAATGGTGCCTCATTACTGGTGTCAGTGGGAAGGTATGGTGCCTCATTATTGGTGTCAGTGGGAAGGAAGGGTGCCTTGTTACTGGTGTCAGTGGAAAGGAATGGTGCCTCATTATTGGTGTCAGTGGGAAGGAATGGTGCCTTGTTACTAGTGTCAGTGGAAAGGAATGGTGCCTCATTATTGGTGTCAGTGGGAAGGAATGGTGCCTTGTTACTGGTGTCAGTGGAAAGTAATGGTGCCTCATTATTGGTGTCAGTGGGAAGGAATGGTGCCTCATTACTGGTGTCAGTGGGATAGAATGGTGCCTCATTACTGGTGTCAGTAGGAAGGACTGCTGTCTCATCATTGGTGTCAGTAGAAGGAATAGTGTGCCAAGGGCTGCAATTTGGAGACCATTGCCTTAGACTACTGGAGCATGGGGAAGAAGACACTGCTGGGACCAGTCTAGCAGTGCAGAGGAACAGAGTATAGGGTAATAGATCTTCTTTTCTATCTCCCCTAGGTCAAACTGAGCAATTAACCCTTGTAGTCTGAGTGCAGTCCAGCTGCAATGGAAATGTTTTATGTTAACCAGAGTTGGGCTTTAAAGCTTATATGATTGGTATTTGCATAGACTGTAAATTGACTGTACAATTAAACACCTGTAGGTATGAAAAGACCCAATACATATGGCATATATGTACGCCTCAGGGTAAAAATTAACACAAATCAATAAATAAAAGCAGTGAAATCTGGTCTGCCAGCAGCAGTGAGTGACTGGAACATAATGTGCTATCAGCAGTAACTAACACGTGCATTGAATTGCCAGCCACCCTCGCAGGATAGGAGGAGTTAAGCTGAGCTAAAATACTTGTTTATAAAGAAATATTGCACATGTCAGCGTTGTCCTTTGTCATTTCTCCCATTGATCAGAAATTAGTTATTCTGCACCTCAGTCATTAATAATTAAGGGCACCGCATACCCCCGTCACCAGCTCCCTGTCAGGACTAGGAAACAGAGTAGAAGTGCAATCAATGGAGCCTTTCCAGATGTCAAGTAACAGAATGAAGGCCATTTCATCAGATGTTGGGAGTAAAATGTTCAAAGGCCTCTTGCGATCATATGTCATAGTCCCACACTATGAAATCTCTGAGGTGCTTTTATTGGTGGCTGCCAAATTGATAGAGATTAATCATATTAAAGCAGATAGGAGGAATCCATGGGGCTGCTGATGAGTCAACGGCCTGATCCCAAGAGGGGCAGCCTGCAAAAGCTTTGCCGTTGTTATTATCCATCACGGTTATGGTGAGAACATGGTGATTTAAAGGAAACCTGTCATGTCATTATGGGGGTTGCCATTGCTGACTTCCTTCTATGGATGCTCATTGCTTGGCTGGTCTGATCTCACTGCTTGTTGAGTCACTAAACGAGAATAAGCATGCAGCAAGAAAAACCTACGTGAGAATATAAGACCTGCATTTTTTTTTTTTGTTTCTCAGTCATTCGTCATTCAGTCAATAGTACTGGAAAGATGGGAATGACAAGTAGCCTTTTCAGAAGGAGATTGGTAGTGACAGCCCCCTTATTTCATTTATAGACAGGTGATCAACACGTGATCCAATCCATTTTGAACAGGTTGAGAGTTAAAAGTGTAGCACACTGATGTTTAGGCAGGGTTGCTATATAATTTATTTGCCAAGTGATAGTTGGCCTCGCTAATTGATAGGAGGTCAATTGATTTCATCCTAATTCTGGAATTGCTGCACTTCTCTCTTCTGTCACTAGATGGCTGGGTATCTGGTGGCATTAGATAAGACAAGGGCATTGCAAGGACAGATTAGGAATGAATAGGGTGTCTTAGCCAATGGGCAGGGATTTTCTTGGGTCCCTTGGCCTGCTGGAAGAGCCTATTTATTTGGGTGGAGTCAGGTGACCAAGGTTCTGTGTCACCTGGACGGCTGTCTGGGTGGATGTGTGTTGTATTGCCCCGGGTTGCTAGGCCGTAAGCCTTGGGCCTTTCTCAGGGACATCTGTCTGCTAGGCTGTCTGAGGGCCTATCCAGAAGCAAGAGAGCAGCGTAGGGTTGGGACTGCAGCTTGCAGTCCAACCAGAAGCAGAGGTTCTGCCGGCCGGAGAACCAGCTGTGGTTGGAGGTAGAGGGGAAGCTGTCGCCACTAAAGGACCATCCACCTTGCTACCAGGGACCACTGTGAGTAGCTGAATCAAGTACCTGAGCAGTATTCTCACCAGCCAGGGACAGTGAAGAATTAGGAAACTTCAGCAGGTGCCGAGCCAGGGACCCAACCAGTGGAGCTGACGCTTGCAGATCATTATTGTGTGCCAAGCCAGAGACCAAGCAGGCCAGAGGGCTGACGCTTGAGGAGTATCTGTGAGTGCCAAGCTAGGGACCCAGCAGGGACGCAGGGCGACGCTTGAGGAAGATACTGAGTGAGAAGATTGGAAGAGCTCAGGAGATCCAGTGGCGAGTGGATCTGTTAGTCTAGTGAAAGACTGGGAGCTCAGCGGAGCGCAGTTCTACAATAGGAGATTGTTGAAGAGGTGAAGGAGTTTGTTGCAACCTTTGTTAGAAACTGTTACAAGACTGTTGCCATAGGAGACAGCGTTTCTACTCATGCAGATGTGGTGTCTGGCTAGATACCTTTCCCTGCATGGCTGTCTGCCTATAGAAGTCTCGGAGTCTGCCAATGAACATTGCATCTACTTAAGGGTGTCCTGGCCCTAAGCCCTCTCTCCGACAGTTCTGTTTAAGAGACAATAAATCTCTTTGCATTCAAAAAGTGTCTGGCGCCCATCAATCTACCTTGCATTACACCCACCATGCCTTGTAAACCACTCTGCACAGAAGGATGACAGCTGTCCTTAACTCTGGAGGTCAACATTGGGCTTCAGGGGCCCCGGGACCTTGCTACAAAAGTTATTACATGTGCCTAGTTGCACAAACTATTTTGTAAGTTGATCTGTGTTTTCACTGGGTGTGATTTACTAAAACTGAAGAGTGCAAAATCTGGTGCAGCTCTGCATAGAAACCAGCTTCCAGGTTTTATTGTCAAAGCTTAAATTAACAAGCTGAAAGGAGTTGTAAAGTCTCCAGACTTTTCACCTTAATGCATATGCATTAAGGTGAAAACCTTTTGTGGTGCAGCTGCCCCCCAGAGCCCCCCTTTTACTTACATGAACCCGATCGTTTCAGCGACGAGAACGAGCCCAGCAGCTCCAGCCACTGTCTCAGGTCCTCATTGGATAGATTGATAGCAGCATGAGCCATTGGCTCCCGCTGCTGTCAATCAAATCCAGTGACGCGAGAGTCGGGGGCAGGGCTAAATCCTGCTGTCTGTGTCAATGGATGCAGCAGCAGGACTCAGGAGCGTGCCCCCACGGGTGACCCCATGCAATGCGGCTCTCCGTGGGGGCACTCGATGCTGAGGAGGAGCCAGGGGTGCCGCCGGGGGAACCCTTGCACAGAGCAGGTAAGTATGACATGTTTGTTATTTAAAAAAAAAAATTAACCTTTACAATCACTTTAAAGCTGTTAGAAGCTGATTGGCTACCATGCACAGCTGCATCAGATTCTGAGTGCTCCAGTTTTAGTAAATCAACCCTCAATGTGTCCTGTAGTGACACAAAGATAGGGAAGAGGAAACACTATGCACACTGGGGGACACAATATGGTAGTGTTGGCTTCGAAAAGGACTTTGGGGAACAGTTTCTCTGTAACAGAACTGTGTTGGTCAGAGGAAAAGTTGAGTGTTTACTTGAAGAAAAGACAGATCTTCCTATGGCCGCACATCCATGCCATTCCTGAGATAGTGGCAACCTCAGCCTGGACTCCAGCTTGGCCATGCCCCCCAGCTCATTCTGATCCGCCCATCTGAGCTTAGTCATGGAGAAATGACTAAGCTCCGAGGGGTGTAGTGAAATGTGCTGGGGGGCATGACCCAGCTGGAGTCCAGGCTGAGGTTGCCACTTACATCTATCTCAGGGATGTGCGGCCATAGAGAGATCTTTCTTCACTTCGAGCCATTGCAAGCTCCTTCCTGAACCAGCACTCCCAGCGGCGTTGAGGACCTGTACCCCTTCCAGAGAGCCTGAGCGGCACACGATGCAGGTTTTGGGTCACAGGAAGTATTTACTTGCTATGTTACAGGTAACATCTTTATTTTGGAATTTTATTTAAGCAACATAGTTCCTTTAAGGATGTGCGAGCATATGGATATATATGATGGTGGCAGACATAATTTTACATTACATCAGTGTTCCTCAACCTTTTTTTCAGTCAAGGCACCGTTTAAAATTCTGCACAATTTTGAGGCAACTCATTCTAAAATGTAACAGCCTAAGGTAATAGTTTTTGCATAACGTAGCAACATCCACACACATAGGACAACCAATTTTAGAGGCGATTAATTCTTCCAAAGCAAATATACCTTTGTACACTGGTACTAACTATAGTTTTCCAGTATTTTTCTTCTTCAGTTTCTCTCCCTCACTCAGTTAATGTGATCCCAGTGCTGAGAAGAGGAGCAGGAGAGTGGAAAAGAAGGATGCTGTGCAGGTGCCCGATGTCCTCCTTATCAACCAACAACAGCAATGGCTATTAGGATGGAAGGTTGTAATGGTGCACAATGAAAACCTGTGGCTTTGTGTAACTAAAAGACCCCTTTCACACCAGAGGTTCGATCAGCTTCAGCTGTACATTTTTCAGCTGGACCCGATTGGACACTTCTTCCTCCTTTTTGGACAGTAGGATGTAAACGTACTTGTGTCTATTTATACCTGGCTACATCTTGTTCCAATCTGATATGCCAAACAAAAACTGAAGGAGATCCGTTCCCCTCCATCTGGCGGGATTGAAATGGAGGATAGTCGGGTGTAAATGGACAGCGGGTCTGTTTACATCCAGCTGCCCATAGAGCAGAGCAGGCTATGTCCACGTCTGCTCTGCATAAGTGGTGCAGACCGGGACCTGTCATCTGGCTGCACACACTCAGCCGTCCGCTGATTCCCTGCTGAGGAAAAACGGATATAGCCCATGTGAAAGGGGCCAAAGGCAGGCTTCATCTACTTGCTGGCTTGTATACAATTTTTGGGAAATTTTTAGGCATTTTTGCCATAGTACCCCTGAAGAAACCCAAAAGCACCCCAGGGTGCCTGGGCACCCTGGTTGAAAAAGACTGCCTAGAACGTGGGGCACTCTTATACGTGGAGAAGACTCCAGAGGAAGAAGGGTGCTAGCTCCACACAGTGCTCTGATGCACTGCAGTAGCTCTATAGATTGAGCTTTGAGGCGCTAAATAAGAAGCCACACAGTACAGAGGTGCTACAACACCGAGATTGTTCCAGTAATCGGCATACTGCTGCCACCCAGACTTTTGCACCAATGCACCCTGTAAGCGGTGGTACCCAGTGCAGAGCGCACCCACAATGTTTATGGTGAGTACACTATGAGCCCCATCCCTCTTGAGGACAATCTGTGCACTGCACACAGTACTGTATGGATATGCCAATACCAGTTGAGTCTATCCCCCTTAAAATATGCAGGCTAGGATTTCTGCTTTTCAGTACTACACAATAGTTGTGCTTTACTGCTCCTTTTCTTAATGCGAATCCATGGCTCAGCTGACGCATAGAAAATTGAGTACTTCCTGTGTGGCTGATACCTTATCTCAATAGATATTAAATTGAGAGGTTCGGAATCGGCTGTTCCAACCAGCATGAGTCCTATGCTTTGGGAGCTTGCTAGAATCTCCACTGCAACTCATCTGTAAGATTTTCCCATAGGCTGCTTTTGTTATCTTGAGAAAAATACAACTCTGGATCCAAGCAGGGAGGAACATAGAGCATTTATATGTAGACAGGGACAGATGTGCGACCTTGGATGCAGACAGTTTGTGTTCAGGGCTGCTCACCTCTCCGTAACTCCATGTGACAGTGTCCACCTGTCAATAATTTGTACAGACTTTCTGTCCGCGGCTGTACGCATCATAGAAATATGCTGATCTAGGCATTGTACAGCTCTAAGCAACAATTTGCATGAGCCCTAAGGGTTTTTTTTCCAATCAGCATCTGATTTTCAAAACTCATCGGACTCAGCTGAAAAAAACTGTCAATTTACAGTGGAATTTAACTGTATCTGAGTACCACAAACTGAAAATGCTATTTAATTCATTTTTAATATTCAAAGCAAACGCACCATCCATCCATGTCTCCATGCTTTATTTTGTTGTTGAGAAATACACCCCCCTAGCATTTCTAGCTGTTACCATTTAGTAAGGGCAGATTATTCATGTAGCATCCATCTTCCATTAGCTTAGGGATGCAGACAGGAGTGTTTGCTTAGCTGAGAAAGACCCTCCTCCACTCCTCTAGATGGAAAAAAAAAAAAAAATCCCGTGAAGACCCCTGAAATCATTTTAAAACTGGTACACATTATGATTATTTTTTTTCATTCAACTGAGCGAGTTGAACGCAGAAAAACATTCAGCTCCGGTCGGAACCGCTGTACCAACTATTCGCTGATAAGGAGTCGATCAGTTGCTGGTTTTCCAGCATGCTTGTCCAACAGAAGCTGACCAAACGTCAGACTTCTGTTGGACAAGGTGGCATACACACAGGCCGAATGTCAGCTGTTTTCTTTTTTTAACCGGCCGATGTCTCCCGTCATTCGGCCCATGTGTACGGACGGGGCTTTAGCCTAGGGCAGAAACCAGGAAGCAATTGAATAAGTGTAAAAAAAGATTTAAAACAAGTAAATGTAATATGCCTTCCTATCAATTTACTAATGCTGGCAGCATAAGGATTAAAAATAGCTAATGTGGATTGAGAGAGTTTAGTTCCGCTCAAAAAAAAAGAAGGATCCTTATCCTGGACTAGTGTGTTAATTTAGTGAATTATGCCTAATCTTTGGAGTGGAGTGACGTACAGTACAAATGTACATGTACAGCACAGTGCGGACAGTGAAACAGTCTGAAATACATATATAATTAATGTACAGCACAGTGTAGAGTTACTATATAGAACATATAAGTCAGTATGTGTATAGCAGAGAACAGATCATGCCTAAAAAAAAATATTAGTGTGTCCTTGTAGTAAGTTTCCAAGGCACAGGTCTTCAAAACAACTGTGAGTGAGTGCCAACTAGATGAGAAGGGAGAGTTCATAATGAGCTCTTGTCGGCCGCTAGGACCGTAAATCTTAATACCATATTTTTGTTTTAAGTCTGTGGTGGTACAAAACCTAGAATGAAAAAACCTGTAAGTGAACAAAAAACGTGCATGTGAAACACACACTAAAAAGTGCTTTAGTCCACCCTCCGAAGGGGTAGGACCTCTCCCTGACCCCCAAGGTGCAAGACTCCTGATGGGGACATAGGTTTACATGGTCTGCCTAGCCAGAAGGCCTAAGACAGCTGAAGCCGACTATCGAATACTACAGTGAGTCAGGGGAGCTGAGCTATGTAGGCAAAGGACATGTCCCTGTCACGCCCCCAGTAATGCATATAGGGAAATTGAGGCACAAAAATGATTGGTTTAACCCTAAATTCCTTTTTTAACCACTACTTTTCATTGTTTTTTTTTTTTAACCGACAAATAGAATAATGGGAAGGTTAGATAACAAGTTTAGTGCAGTAAAGCACCTTTGATAGATAAATAAAATATTTTTACAGAGACCTATACATCAACTCAAAAAGAACAATAGAGGAGGCTAGAGGGACAGTGGGATTTGGTTCCAAACAAAGGACAGCCCCTCCAAATGAGGGACAGTTAGGCGCTACGCATTTGCCCAGTAGCTGGTATCGGAGGTATTGCTACTGAGTCAGGTGTATACCTTAACTCAAAGCTGAAGAACTAAAAGCCCAAATATTCTGTTCTCCTTCAGGGACCATATAGATGGTGTGTCAGTGAACCCTCCCAGAGACCGAACTGTCTGAGCATCAGTACAAGTTATGAAAACCAGCTTAAAAGTGATGATCTCCCTTAAAAATGTAATATTCCTTCTTTTAAACCTGACAACATGACTATACGACTGTTTGCCTTCATGAACCCTCCTTCATGCACCGCTCGGAATAACTTTCCTGACCTGCATTTCACTGCATGATAAGATTATATTTTGATTTTTCATTTGAAGGTGTAGACAAATAATTTTCCTTTTATTGTTTTGGCATTTCAGTCTGGACCGAGAGAGGTGGTAGTTTAGCAACAAACTCCTTTAAAAAGCCTTTATTGTGCTCATAAAAGAGTCCTCTGTATTATCTCCCCTGTCCCGACACTATTTAATGTGATATTGGTCTTTTTATGAGTGCAATAAAAGAACAGTGAGACAAAGGTGGAAATAAATAATAACCATATTTGTTCTTGGGAGAATAACAAGCTAAATAGAGGTATCTATGCTTTAAGAGGGGAAGAGAGGTTAATGCTCTGGTGTCTTCTTCTGGACACCAGGTCTATGTAATTGAGAAATACTTTCTGTAACCTCATAAACAAGTCATGTACAGCCTGGATTGTTCTGTTGTGAATGCACTACCAATTCTATACACATTAGTGGCTATTTTATTAGATACATTACCACTTAGTAGCCAGTAGAAGCCCTATTACCTTCACAACCTCCTGAATTCCTTGCGTAGATTTATCAAGATGCTGAAAACATTTCTTGGGAGATTTGGCCCATGTTGACTTGATACCACCACATGGTCCCTAAAATTGTGTTGGCCTTGTATTGACACTGTGAGGATTTCATATTACCCCATCCCAAGGGTTTGATGTAATATACTCTGATGCCGTGTACACACGAGCGGACTTTACGGCAGACTTTGCTCGGCGGACTTTACGCCGGACTTTATGACGGACTTTCCGAATGAACGGATATGCCTACACACAATCCACCAAAGTCCGGCGAATTCGTACGGATGATGTACGACCGGACTAAAACAAGGAAGTTCATAGCCAGTAGCCAATAGCTGCCCTAGCGTGGCTTTTTGTCCATCGAACTAGCATACAGATGAGCGGACTTTATAACCGGACTCGAGTTTGACGGATAGATTTAAAACATGTTTCAAATCTAAGTCTGTCCAACTTTTGAGCAAACAAAGTCCACTGGAGCCCACACACGATCGAATTGTCCAACGAAATCCCGTCCGCCGGGCAAAGTCTGCCGTAAAGTCCGCTCGTGTGTACGCGGCATAACATTCAGAAAGCCAGTATTTGTATTGGATTCTTTGTGAGCTCCAACAGCTCCAGCAGATGCTGATCGGCTGCTTGTTTCCCAGCAGGCTCGTTTGACAGAAGCCGGTCATGAGATCGGCTTCTGTAAAACAAGACTCTGTACACACAAGAAATGATGACTGGTATCTATTGTACCGGTTGATATTTGGCCCCTGAGTACAGGGATTTACATTCAGAAAGCCAGTATTTGCATAGGATTCTTGGGGACCTCTAGCAGCTAAAGTTCTGGTGCCTTACTTTGAATAATAAGAAAAACTAACTGATTAGTTAACTAATTCAGCTAAAAGTCTGAAAAAATATATACTGTATTTACCATAATAGGATACCAGCACATAGTCCCTTGATACCTTGTTATCCTTCATACCACCACATAGTGCCTAAGATTATGCTGCCCACATATTTATACTGTGTGCATTGCATATCACCCTATCCCAAGGGTTTGATGTAGTATACTCGTAAGCCTGGTACACGCGGTATATTTTCTTTTTGTTCTGCCCAAAAAAAACCTAAGCAGCTCGCTAGGAGGTCTCTGTACTAACTATTTGATATTAGTACAGAGATCTCCCCTGCTGTGCCATTGTATTCTGACAGGGGGACCGCCCCCCCTCTCCGCCAGAACACAGTGCTCACAGCCATTGACTGCCAATCAGCTGGTGGTTTTTCTACTGTATTTACCATAATCGGATATCACCACATGGTCCCTTGATACCCTTGATACCCCCACGTAGTCCCTGAAATTTTGTTGCCCAAAAATGTATACTGTGAGCAACTGAGCATTCCATATCGCCCTATCCCAAGGGTTTGATGTAATAACTCATAAGCCTGGTACACACACTATTTTTTTCCCATTCAGCCAAAAAGAAAAAATTTGATTCGATATTAGTACAGCGATATCTCCGCTGTGCTATTGTGTTCTGACAGGTAGACTGCCCCACCACCAGAACACATCGGTCAGCGCTTGCAGTCATTGGCTGAGAGCATTGATAGGCTGCTGGTTGTCCAGCAGGCTCGTTTGACAGAAGCTGGTTGTGAGATTGACTTCTTTCATACCAGGACCTGTACACACGGGGTCTAATGTACCGGCTGATTTCGGAGGAGATTTGGCCCCTGTGTACAGGGCTTTACATTCAGAAAGCCAGTATTTGCATAGGATTCTTTGGGACCTCCAGCAGCTAATGTTCTGGTGTCTTACTTTGAATATAAGAATAAACGGCAATTCGGCTAAAAGTCTGAAAAAATACACTGTACTTACCATAATGGGAAGTAATGTATTTATATTACTAGAAAGTAGAGAATTTAATATTATAGGAGGTAATGTATTCAACACCATAGGAAGTACTGAATTCACCATCATCAGAAGTAATGTAATAACTATCATAAGAGGTAATGTATTCACCATCATAGGAGGTACGGAATTAACTATCATACAATTTTTTGTACTTACCATCATAGTAGGTAATCTATTCACCATTACATGAAGTAATAAATTCTCCATCATAGGAATTAATGGAATTACTATAATTGAAAGTAATGTGCTCACCGCTAAGAAGACATGTTCATATCACAGGAGCCATGTGCGATGGTAAATAGGTTACTTTCCATTATGGTGAGCCCATTACCTCCTGGTAAAGTGAACAAACTCTGGTTTATTTACTAAAGACAAATAAGCTGTTCACTTTGCAAGGCAAGTCGCATTTTGCAAGGGAATTTTCCCCAGAGCTTATTGAATGGACTGAAGCTCTTCTGACTTCCATCATCCAATCATGTACAAGTAAAAATGCATTTTTTTTCCTTGCAGTTGATTGGGTATTCATTGCAAAGTGAAATTTCACCACATTCACTAAGCTCTGGTGAAATTTACCCTTGCAAAATGAACAGCCTATTTGCCTTTAGTAAATCAACCAGAGTGTGTTTACTTTACCAGGAAGTAATGGACTCACCATAATGAAAAGTAACGTATTTACCATTGGACATGGCCCCCAACTGTACCCCATTTGTATGGCCTACCCATGTTTTGCATCCACATCCCTCTGTCTCTCTTTTCTCCCCAGTTGTCCCTCTTTATGGTCAGATGTATAGACCTCTATAATAAAATACACTATATACAGTAACTAATAGTGTTTTCTAGCCTTTTATCCAACCAGCGGCATATCAATAGACATGGCAGCCCAAATGGCTTCTATGGGGACTTGGGGTGGGGAATTAAGGAGGCTGCTGAGACAAATCAAACATAAAATCTTCCAGTATGGGAGAACATTTATCAGGATCATTGCTAGTCACAGATCCCTTTTGCTGGGTCTGTGCAGGAAGAAACACTTGTTTGTAGACTTAGCATTGTAGATTTCTTGCTCTCAGTAACTCTGCTACAGCCCCTAGCCAGCACTGAAATGAACCCTGTATGTCTAAAAAAATTTCCCCCCTTTTTAAAAAATATTCAGTTAATATTGGATATGACAGGTGAATTTGCAGCTCTCCAAAAAAGATAGAATTTAAGAAGTTTGTATTGGCATTATAAGGCAATCCTGTGCAGCAGTACTAACAATTATGTAATCACATAAAAAAATCACTATGGTTATTATTATTATTGTTGTATTATTTTTATTCTTCAGACTACCAGACCACGTCTTTCAGCACTTCTTTGGTGTGGTGGTGGAAGGGGTGGGAGGACTTATGATTTTCACTAAGGCCCTGAGATCTGAGATGCTGAAAAAGGCTGGTGAGCAACCAAAGTCAGTATAGTTAGCTGGAAAATAAATGTAAAAGTATAACCTTATTACCGCTGCTCCCTCTTCCCTGATAACTTCTATCCATGGTACTGATCATTAGTAGTGCTGAAAGCTCCTTAATTTAGGCATATTTATGTTAAAATCAATAACGATATTGTCACAGCTGAAACTGCCATGTGCCACAGAGAGGTGGTTGGGAGCCCCTTTCAAAATTTTCCCTTTGGGGCCCCATAATAAGAACCTATTCCCCTGTATCCAACCACTGAATTATTGCATCTGTTACTTGGAAAAGGCAGTGTCTTTACACTGTGATGAAAAAAAGTAACGATGAAAGGCAGTGATGAAAAAATGTAACATCACAACTCCTGTCTCCTTCTGACGCGTTTCCCCTAAAAGGCTACGTCTGGGAATAAACTCCTGTCTTTTACAGGGAAACGCGTTGGTAGGAGACAGGAGTTGTGACGTTACTTTTGTCCAGATCTGCTGGTGATTCCACGGTCAGATTATCCTCTCTCTACTGCTTGATTGCCTCTATTTTATTGTAAGTGCAAAGTTTTAGCTCAATAAATTCCTGAGTTTTACACTTTGCGCGATGTGCCCTCCTTTTGTTTACATCCCTGTCACGGACCGAGTGCGAGGAGCATCAGGAGTCTGGATATATGTGTGTGAGGCTGGGATGCCATTCACCGGTTTCATGATCCATTTGCCACCAGTGTCGATGTATTAACTGGACGGGGCTACATACAGGATACCTTTTCACCTCAGGCTTACCATTATCTCCTATAACTTAGAGATCATGTGGATCTGGTAAGAGGCACATTTATTTGTCACACTGGTGGAATACGGATCTATCCTGATTTGTCACTGGGAGCAGTGTACTTTATGTTGTCTTGAAAGCGACACGGACACATATCTTGAAAATATATATATGGACACTTGGTCACTTCTGATGTTTATTATATTAGACCCCTTTCACACTTGTGCGACTTGTCCTGCCACTTGGGAATGCAAAGTCGCATGACAAGTTGTACCCCATGAATTCCAATGAGTGCCATTCATATCTTTGCTACTTCAAGTCACAGCGACTTCAAAGTAGTGCCTGCACTACTTTGGTCCGACTTTGATGCGACTTGAGGTCCATTGATCTCAAGAACACACAGACATTGCTTCAAATCGCATCAAAATCGCAGCATAATCGTGGCAAAAATCGCGGCAAAAAATCATGGCAAACTTGTGCGACTTTCAGGTAGCCCAAGTGTGAAAGGGGCCTTATTGGTTTATAAGAGATACTTTTTTTCAATATGATATGAGGATAGACAGCGTATTTAATTTTTTTTTTTTATTTTGGCACATTAATAGTTTAATTCCTGTATTTAGGAATTGGTTAAAAAGTGCAGCAGTCTTCTTCTTTTCTGGTAAATTTTTCTTTTTTTAGCGTGAGGTATCGTATATGTATATATATATATATATATATATATATATATATATATATATATATATATATATATATATATATATATATATATATATATTCTTTTTTTTTTATGGAGTGGTGAAAAAAAGCACTTGTGGGTGTATCAGTCATTTTTTTGCCCATTTATTTTATAGGGATTTTATGAGCGGGAGCTCAGCAGGAGTGTGTTCTTGTGAGGGGGAAAGTGTTGGGTGTCAGCGCCACAATACAAAAACACAATTTGTTGATAATATACCAATGCTGCACCTAAAATTAGTAGAAAATAATAACAATGCAAAAAAATATATATAAAGGGCTCAAAGGAATAAGTACAAAAATCAAATGTCAAATTAATAATATACACTGTGTATCTGATTAATAAAATGCACAATAAAATAAACCATGAGAAATGTCCATAATAATCATATGTGAACAAATCTACTTGTGTATGCTCCAACACCGTGAATGGAGTGTGTTCTTGCCTACATACAGTACTTTTCAAAATTTCGAGTGGTATGTGTCATAGGAGGTATTGTATTTACCATAATAGGAGGTAATAGATTCACCATGACAGTACATAGTGTATATACATCATAGGAGCTACTGGATTCACCATTACAGGAAGTAGAGTATTCACCATAACAGAATGTAATGTATTCATCATAATATTTGTTATTTTATATTATTATTTAGTATTAACCACAATATGTGGTAGTATATTCATCATCATAAGGGGTAATGGATTTACCACAATAGAAGGTAATCTATTATGGATTTTATGGATTCACCATCATAGGAGGTAATGGGTTTACCATGATAGGAGGTAATAGATTCACTAAAATTGGAGGTAATGCATCCATTATAGTGGGAAGTAATGTCTTCACAATTATAGCAAGTAACAAACTAGGAGGCAATCCATTCAATATTGTATGACGTAATGTATTCACCACAATAATAGAAGGTAATGGATTCACTATAATAGGAGGTAATGTATTTCCCATAACAAAAGGCAAAGGATTCACCACAAAAGAAGGTAATAAATTCAGCATTATAGGAAGTAGAGGATTCACCATCATAGGAGCTAATGGATCCGCCATAATGGGAGGTAATGTAGTCAGCAAAATAGAAGGTAGAGGATTCACCATCATAGAAGGTATTAGATTCACCATACTAGTAGGCAGTGTATTCACCATAATAGGGGGTAATGGATTTGCCATACTACAAAGTAGTGTATTCACCATAATAAGAAGGAATAGATTCACTATTCTACAAGGTAGGTAGCGTATTCCCCATACTACAAGGTGGCAATGGATTCGCCATACTACAAAGTAGTGTATTCACCATAATAAGAGGGAATAGATTCACCATTCTACAAGGTAGTGTATTCACCACAATAGAAGGTAATGGATTCACCATACTACAAGGTGGTGTATTCACCATAATAGAAGGTAATGGATTCACCATACTACAACGCAATGTATGCACCACAATACGAGGTAGAGCATGCACCACAATAGAAGGTAATGGATTAACAATACTACAAGGTGCTGTGTTCACCACAATAGGAGGTAATGGATTTGTCATACTACAAGATGCTGTATTCCCTATACTAGGAGGTAATGGATTACCAATACTACAAGGTGCTGTATTCCCCATACTAGGAGGTAATGGATTACCAATACTACAAGGTGCTGTATTCCCTATACTAGGAGGTAGGGGATTAACAATACTACAAGGTGCTGTATTCCCTATACTAGAAGGTAATTGATTACCAATACTACAAGGTGCTGTATTCCCCATAATAGAAGGTAATGGATTTGCCATACTACAAGGTGCTCTATTCCCCATAATAGAATGTATTGCAGAGAAGTACATATTTCTGTTCCTGTGAATGATGGTGTGGTATTTGTCTTCCTGTGCAGGCTCGCTGCAGGCAGCCGCTGCTTTTATGACATGCCTTTATAATATATTTATACATGAACATTTTGGCTCGGTGCTACGAAGAATTAGAGAGGATCCAACACTGAGCGGTGTGTGGCTGCCAAACTGTGATATTATTTTCCCAGTGTCATCCAAATTTTCAGTACATAAAAAAAAAATACTAATCTCAGGACATCAGAGCCCAGGGCTTATAAAAAAAGCAAAGAGCAGGCAGCAGTGTAAACAGAACCGAAAATCCCAACCAAATCCCATCTGAGTTATCTTTAGGAGATGTAAGTCGAGGAGACATTTCCACTAGTACAATCATTTTTCATACAATTCTTTATCAAAGCAACTAAATAACAAACTGTCTGTGTTTCTGTTTCTCACGTCGACCAACCAGATCGTTAATTCCCAATTCTAAATGGCTAGAAAAAAAGGGATTACCAGTGCCCTGCCTGTATGCCTCTGTAATTAAAAACTGACAAAACTTAAAGTGTAACTCTGGACAAAAAAAGACTTTTTATTATATGATGCGGTCTGTCAGTAGCACAAACACGGTTTTTGTTTTTCTGAGTCCTCCTGTAACATAGTTTTATTAGCTGCTAGTTTTCATTTACTCTAACAGGGCAAGCTGTCTAGCAAAAGTGATCATTACAGGGGGTGGGACAAACCACACAACACTGGCAGACGTGCTTATAGCGGTCAGCGTGTTAACTTGCTAACAGCTTGGGGGGACTGCATGCTGTTAGAATTGTACTGTTCAGTACCTCCTTTTGATCACAGGCCAAATTACTTCACCGGGCCCCACATACAGAAGGAGGTACTTTACAATTGCAAGTGACACCTGTCCCGACACCAACTACAGAGGTATTTTGAGAGATACAGCACTGAGCGCTGAGTTTCTCCACCAGCTCTTTTCACATTGTACACTTACCCATGTTCAACCCGAAGGCAAAGAGAGGAGCCTTACTTCCCAATGCCCTGCACATCATGGATCCAGGACCAGTCCCTTGGTGGGTTCCATTCCACAGAGGGCCCTAAAATAGGGACCCAGCTGCTCAGTAGGGTGCAGCAAGTGCCAGACCACTCTGCCAACAGAACCTCTGTCATCGGCCACCATCGCTCCCTCTTCCAAGCTGGCCGATCCTCTTTTTTATTACTCCTCACTTTATAAACCATAGTCGTACACTTCCCAGAGCACCAATACACTTTAGAATCACTCTCTCTCTCTTCATCAAGTCAATCAGATCAGATCTGGTCTCTTGACCCTAACTTGTTTTACTGAAGAAAAGTAGTTGTTCATACAGCTCTCAATGTTTTCAATAGAGTCACAGAATGGTAAGCGTTTCGGGCACACATGGCATTTTCCAATTTCCCTTTCTTTAAGTAGCATGGCTGTGCTATCATGCTCATACTTTTGGTTTGACTTTTTTCCAACAGTAGATGTAAGATCAGTCCATAGTCCCATAACAAGGTCCTGCTGAGGGGTAATCTCACCCCTCAAACATGGGTTACGTCTTCTAGTGTATGGTCTAACTTCCAACTCCCAACAAACCAAGAGGCATAAGCTCCTACTTCATATATATCTTCTGGAAAGGGGGAAGGCACACTATTACACCCTGCATAACCACACCTTAACCCTTAGTGCAAAATACCAGCAACATTTTAGGCACCTGCCTACAAGCTATTTTCATACGGCTGAAACTTTTTTCCTGAAGAGAAAACTGTTACTGTAACTTCTTAAATAATTTTATCTAGAGTTGGGTTTTAAAGAGGAACACATCTGGAAGCTGTGACCAAATAAGCTTGCAAAGGACTAGTCCTCAGTATTGCCTTTATTCTCCCTGCAGCTGATCTTTTCCCATTCCTGACATACCATGCCTCTACACTGTTTCCTTTTTTTTTGGAGGTGGCTATCTTGGTAGAGGCAGAGTTTTTCTTCCTCATGTCAGAGCCTTCAGCAAGGAGAATAGTGAACCGCATAGTTGTGACATCACCAAATCTCACTCCGAATTTCCTGAGACTAGCAGTCAGAGGAGCAGTTCTGGATTGAAAATGTAGGAAAATCCCAATTTTTGATTTGTCACCAGAACAGGAATAAAAGGGACATCTTCCCTTGGTGAGAGTAGTCTCAGAGGTAATTTCTCTCAGATTCCTGTTATGTTTACTGGATAGGAAGTGAAGAAAAATCTCACGAATGGGACACAGGTGGAATACAAAAAATCTAAGAGCTAACCAGGTACTGTCGTGCGTATATGTTATTACGAATAATAAGAAATATTCTATCAGGAGGTATTAGCAAAAGGAGCAGATGACTAATCACTGTAATGTTGCTCCTTTACTGTCCAATAGCAGGCAAGGAAGCGACCAAGCTGTATTGTCTGCAGCAGAAAAAAGTCAGTTCACCAAGCTGGTTTCTGCTAACTGGTAGATTTGTGAATCTCTTATTTTGGCTTAGACATACTGAAATGTTAAACCTTTGCACTATATGGCAGTTGTTATACTCTAGAACAAATTCTGACTTTTAATCTCAAAATTGTTTTTTTTTTTTTTTGTTTCATAAATTAGAATTTTGACTTTTAATCTTGAAATAATTCTGACTTTGAAGTCTCAGAATTCTGACTTTTAATTTCAGAATTCTGACTATGAAACTCAGAATTTTGACTTTAAATCAGAGCATTCTGAATTTTACTCTTGGAATAATTCTGATTTTTAGTTTCAGAATTCTGATTTTGAAACTTGGAATTCTGACTTCACAGACTTTTGATTTTAAAAGTCAGAATTTAATTGTGTGCATTTTTTTTTAGGATGTTCCCAAGGCTCTTTAATAGGAACAGTACTTTGTTGTATAAAATCAGTAAAAAGTAAAGGAAGTCATATACATAAAGATTTAGAATGTAATAATAAAAAATGCACCTCTAAATATAATAAGTGCCAGGATGACGTGCTCACATCCTATATAAAGATAAATGGTGAATATAACAGATAATGTTCGTGAACCTTAAATTGAGTAAAAATGATCAAACAATCACAGATAACTAAAAAGTGTCCAAAAAACTCTGTTAATATGTGCAATAAATTCTTCTTGAAAAACACAATATGAGATGTGAGTGGTGATTGTAATTCGGGAAGGAATCCTTATGCATTCGGATCAACATAAAAGTGGTAGAAGTGGGTACTCTTACCGGAGGGGGTGGACACAGACACCATACGGTGGAGTGTCATGCGAGCTTTAGGGAATAAACAATCCCAGGGGTACTATGCTGGAAGACGCTGCTGAAAGGTTCCATCCAGGGCCACCGTGGTTGTAGAATGGTGTATGGATCCGCAGCAGGTAGAGGAATGATTCTTAAAGGAGAACGACTTCCGCTCCATATAGGTTCAATTCATGGGAGGAAAAGAAAAGTCTCCACATAGGGCATGAATCTGATAAAAAATGATTTTATTTTTTAAAAAAAAGTGCCAGAAAATTCTTTTTGACAAGCACTGGATAAAACGTGATCACAGAATGAAGATAAAAATTGCGTGGTAACAAGACATCGAAAGCTTCAGAAACCCTCTTTATATAGGATGTGAGCACGTCATCCTGGCACTTATTATATTTAGCGCTGCATTTTTTATTAGTACACACTTTTGCACGGTGCACCACACTGTTTGATGCTGGCAGCTATTTTTCTCTTTTTTTTTTGTAATAGTGCAATTATTTATGAGCTTTATTTGTTATAAAGATTTAGAAAACAGATTCCTCCATTCACGTTATACAGTGCAGATAGATGATCTTCCTCTGTGGCTAATGCATCCTAACAGCCGATCACATCAGATCTCAAAATACCATAACAATGCCTACATCTGATTAGATGCAGTTGCTGGGTGGGCCAAACATTTTCCACCTGGCTCCTTTGATTTTTCAATCAAATGTTGTCAGACAAGAGGTGGAAAAATCAGGAACCAAACGAAATTTGAACAGCGTATGGCCAGCTTAAATTTTTTTTATTCTATCCAAAACTAACTAAAAACAGAAACAAGCTGGTTCATTGCCAAGTCAGTACAGCCCCACAGACGTCCTCTTGCCTTGCTGTAGTTGGGCAGAACTTGCCCATAGTTTCTCTGGTCCTCCAGCTGTAAATAACAGAATGTTGACCATGAAAGGCCTGCAAGGGCATCGATTCTAGAAATTGTGCTTATTTCTCATGACCAGTATTAGTATTAGATGATATATTTACTTTGTTTTAGTTTTGTATTTCATGGGATCTATAAAACTAGTAGGAGAGCAGCACAGTTTTACAAACAATAGATCTTGGGTAGCCTTAGAGAAAGCAGTTCACGTTGATGGATGGGGAGTCCTTGGGCACTTCAAACTGTGAAAGTCAAACTTTCATCTTCTTAACTCATTATAACACTCACCATTATATCGCTGACTGCTAAAGAGATTAATGCTGTTTTTTAAACATATCATTTTACCCTTTTATTCTTTTCTTTATATTTTATTTTCTCCTTTGGTCTGTGGGAGAAATTTGTTTTTATTTATTAATGTAGCAATAACTTTTTTTTTTTTACAGAGTGCATTCAAGCAGTCATATCAATTTCAAGCCCACAATTCTGCATGACTTCCTTAGTCACTGTGCTGTTTTTTTTGTCAGTAACTTTGGACAAAATGTTTTGTATGGTTTTGAATAAATTGGGAAGTAAGGAATTTGGAAATTCCTTACATTGGAAATTGGGAAGGATTTTTTTTGGAACAGATTGGGGATAGATCAGAACCTAAGATTTCCCTATCCTCCGGGAGCAATAGAAAGTACATGATAATTGTCTCAAGAAAAGGGAGAAGTCTAACCTTTGACATTGTACGACAGGACACTTGGGAGTCTTTTTATAGACCCCCAAGTCTTTAAGAATTCTTGCAAGCTGAGCTGATTGAAGCCATATTAGTGCGGAAAAAGAAAAATATGGGGAAATTTCGCTCAGCTTGCAGAGAAAATGGAGTACTGTCCGTGATACTTTTTTTATTTGCACAAACATATCATTTTTCATGGACGAGCTTTCCCCTTCTTCAAGGTCCAAGCAGTACTGATTCATAAAAGTTCTAGCAGAAGGTAAAATGTTAAAACAAAACAAAACAAAAAAATCTCTGAGGGAAAGGAAAAAGAAAAAAAAACACAGACTGGAGGGGGGGAGGATGATAGTTACAGAGGGGGTCATAAAACTGTAGTATAGTGGGTGAGGAAACCAATATCTAAATTTAGGCCATTGTTTTTTGTGTCAAAAAGAAGTATCATACTTAGCTCAAACGTTTTCCTTTCCTGGATAGTTCTGGAATTCCCTTTTAAGAACTAAAACATTGCAATCTTCTATAGTGTGGTCCGGTTGTGAGAAATGATGTCCCGCAGGTGTGCAGAAACTGTTTTCCTTATGTTCCTTGATTTTACCTTCTGCTAAAACTTTTGTGAATCAGTACTGCTTGGACCTTGAAGAAGGGGACATGCCCCGAAAGCTCATCCATGAAAAATGATATGTTAGTGCAAATAAAAAAAGTATCACTGACAGTACTCAATTTTCTCTGCAAGCTGAACAAAATTTTCCCATATTTTTTCTAAGAAATCAGTTCCTGTATCATCCACTCCATCTAGTGGCCACAATGCAGTATAGTTTTATCACTAAGGTTTTTCAGAAAACTGCACTGTACTTTGCCACTAGATGGAGCTGATGATAGAGGCAGTAATCTCTTTGAAAAAAAAATATGGTGACATTTTATTCAGCTTACATGAATATTTCTGACATTCATGCAACAAATGTTTTAGAAAAAGCCCCCATAGTAAGGGGTAGATTGCCCCAATGAGAGCACAGACAGCAGTAATATATTTCAATCCAGAACCAGACTCCAAAGTGCTGGCTTTCTGTCATTATAGCAAAAAAAAATAATAATTCTGCATTCACTATATCTGGTCTCCTACAGTACACAGAACATGGAAATGTAATTATTTTAGTAACTATAAACTGCTAAATACCTTTTCTCATCAGCAGCATATAGCAATCTTGTGGCTTCTATGAGTGTCCAGCCAAAAACTGGTTAAAGGCTCTTTTTTAATAAACAAAAAAACAAACAAACATGTTCTATTTACCTCCTTTGTGCAGTGGTTTTGCACAGAACAGCCCAGATCCTCCTCTTCTCTTTGCTGAGCCTGGCCCCTCCCTCCTATCGAGTGCCCCCACAGTCAGCAACTTCCTATGGGGGCACTGGAGCCAAGTCACAGCTCCATGTGTCCATTCAGACACGGAGCCCCAACCCAGCCCACCCCCTTTCTCGCAACCCTTGATTGGCTGACTGACTTTGATTGTCAGCCACGGGAGCCAATGGCACCGCTGCTGTGTCTCAGCCAATCAGGAGGAGTGTCCTGGATGGCTTAGACATTTGTGGACATTGCTGGAGAGAGAGATGGGGCTTAGGTAAGTAATTAGGGGGGTGCTGGGGTGGCTGCTACACACAAAAGCTTTTTTTATCTTAATGCTTTAATGCATTTTTATCCTACTGCATTAAGATAAAAAAAACCTTCTGCCTTTACAACTCCTTTAAAGATTGTAGGAGGAGTTTTTATTTTCCTCTGACTGTCCTATGGGGCTGCATCACCCCGTACCCTCTGTCTGGACAGTGCCCATTGGTCCTGTGACAATCACATTCACCCTCCCAAAAAAAACTCTTTAACAATACACACCAAACTCAGCATGTGCAGAGTGCCCCCAAGGCTCTGTACTATCAGCAGATAGGTGGGGACTGTGGATGAGGGGAGGATCAGAGAAGACAGGATCAAACAGCCTATTTACACAATGCAGAGGATTGACCCCTTAGGTTCCACAGTGAGTACAACAAGCATGCTTTACTGCTTATACACACTGTTTTTACTGTTATGGGTTTAGTAACACTTTAATAGAAGTTTTAGGCCTTCTTCACACAAACAGCTAAAACATGCAGTGGATTCCAGAAGGAAGAATCAGCAGATACTTGTGGCTGGGTTGAAAGGTGTATGTGAAAAGTGGTGGACTCACAGCAGCCATCATTGTTCACATGTATCCACACATCAAGAGGTTATGGATTGATGAACAACCCTGGACTTCTCCAGTCTATCTAGATCTAGAAAAAATGTTTTGGCTGGAGCTCTACTTTAAAGTGAACTTTCATTAACATAGACAATTCACACTGAGCATATAATGAAAACATGACAAAGAAGCAATAGTAATCTTCAGGGCAAAACTGCACATCAAAACCATCAACTGATCTTATATGCAAATCTTAACTTTTTCTGCAAAAGCCAAACTTGTTCCTTGGCCTTCCAATTCTAGTTGTTCCTGAGTGGAGCAGCTGATCACTAGCTATGCAGGAATGGCTAGGACCAGTCTTGACATTTTTAGCTTTACAGAAACGAGCCAAGAACTTGTTTTGTATGTGGACCTACTGATCATGTTAACACATGGCTTTCACTGGAGGTAACCTCTGCCCATGTATTTATCATTTACACAGTTGGGACTGCCCATACATGTGCTAGTTTACTTCAACCTAGTCTGATAAACAGAAAGTTTATCTAAAGTTTACTAAATGAGCAATGTGAGAGTCTACATCAGCCATTCTCAACCAGGGTTCTGAGTAGTGGGAACCCTCCCTTACAGTGGTGGTTACATTGCTACTCTTACTAACAGCTAAAAAGATCATTGGTATTATACTGCTACCTCTGCCAAGTGGAGTTGGACCTGGAACTATCGAAGGACCAGATAGGAGATCAATCAGTCACAGCTCAAGGAACCCAAAGTCATTTCTGGAGGAACCTAAGGGCTCACCTGATGGTGCCTGGCCCTGGATAGTTTCAGGTCCAACTCCACTTGACAGAGCTAGAGATATGACACAAATCCTAAGGTTCCTCCAGAGATTACTTGGGGTTCCTAGAGCAGTGACTGGCCTCCCATCTGGTGCCACTTGGCAAAGCTACCAATATGACACCAACCCTAAGATTCCTCCAGAAATTACTTTATCATTTACACAGTTGGGACTGCCCATACATGTGCTAGTTTACTTCAACCTGGTCTGATAAACAGAAAGTTTATCAAAAGTTTACTAAATGAGCAAAGTGAGAGTCTACATCAGCCATTCTCAACCAGGGTTCTGAGTAGTGGGAAGAATGCTCCCTTACAGTGGTGGTCACATTGCTACTCTTACTAACAGCTAAAAAGATCATTGGTATTATACTGCTACCTCTGCCAAGTGGAGTTGGACCTGGAACTATCGAAGGACCAGATAGGAGATCAATCAGTCACAGCTCAAGGAACCCAAAGTCATTTCTGGAGGAACCTAAGGGCTCATCTGATGGTGCCTGGCCCTGGATAGTTTCAGGTCCAACTCCACTTGGCAGAGCTAGAGATATGACACAAATCCTAAGGTTCCTCCAGAGATTACTTGGGGTTCCTAGAGCAGTGACTGACCTCCCATCTGGTGCCACTTGGCAGAGCTACCAATATGACACCAACCCTAAGATTCCTCCAGAAATTACTTAGGGTTCATTGAGCTTTAACTGATTGACCTCTCATCTGGTGCCACTTGGCAGAGCTAGCAATATGATACCAATAGTAAAATTCCTCCAGAGATTACTTGGGGTTCCTTGAGCTGTGACTGATTGATCTCCCATCTGGTGCCACTTGGTAGAGCTAGAGGTATGACACCAATATTCTTTTTTGCTTTTAGTAAGGTTGGCATTGTGACTACCACTGTAAGGGGGATTCTTACCACTAACCACCAATGTAAGAGGCATTCTACCCACTGTCTCTGACAAATTGGTTTTATTAGGGGTTCTCTTGAACCTTAAACTTATTTCAAGGGTAAAAAGTTGAGAAAGGCTGATCTACATCCTTGGATATATTTTTGTTTAGGAGAGCCCCTCACTACTATGTATTGGATTCTGCATGTACCACTGATTTCCTGCGTTTTTGGAAAATTATAGGCTAAAATCCTTTAAGTAATGCACATTTTAGCAAATATTTTGTTGTGATTTTCATCTATGTGACTGTTATTCTCAACTGTCATTGCAGAACTGGACTGAAACTAAAAATCTTTACAGCTTATTGAATTGAGCCTTAAAGTGGTTGTAAACCTCAGACATGAAATATGAACAAAGCACATCCCTCTATAGTGTGTACTGTGTGAAGGGTGGTGTGTCACTGAGCTTTGCAGTATGTCATTTCAGCCCCCACCCCACACACTGTTTTCTGACAGGTCAAACATACTTTATAAATGTTGCACTTTGAGCAGATGTAGAGAAGAAATACAGCATACTGTTTATCACCTGAGACCAGTCACTTCACTGGGTACATGTAAGGGTTTACAACCACTTTAAGTGTGGCTGATAGGTACAATCAAGTTGGGGAGATTTCAGAATCCATTTTGTCTTTTCACAAACTAGCTTCAGAAAAAAAAGGTTGTGCAGTCACAAGAACCCAACAAAATGAGGAATGTTGGGACATGGAAATTAAAATTTTGATCAAGAGTATAAGGATCACAGAGCAGATTTTGGCACTGCAAAAGGTAAATTCAGATTCAAACTTCTGCGGCGCATTACCACATGTTAACATGCATTACCTTGGCTGGTAATGTGCCACTTAACCTTAGGTGGACATCATATGAAGTCCTTAGGTTGAAGTGGAGATATCTGAATGATGCCTGTTCAGCCACTTGATTGCTTTTACAGGTGACAGAAAGGGGATTCTAGTGCAAGACCTCCTCAGTAACTCTAAACAAGTGTTTTTTTTTTTAGATTTTTAAGTAACGAAGTTTGGCGACATTCCACCAGTGTGTGCAAGTTTAAAGCGTGACATGTTAGGTACAGTTGTGCTCATAAGTTTACATACCCTGGCAGAATTTATGATTACTTGGCCATTTTTCAGAGAATATGAATATAACAC
Source organism: Lithobates septentrionalis (assembly GCA_037952835.1). Classification (NCBI taxonomy): domain Eukaryota; kingdom Metazoa; phylum Chordata; class Amphibia; order Anura; family Ranidae; genus Lithobates; species Lithobates septentrionalis. The sequence goes on along the minus strand of JBBDGP010000034.1, from coordinate 2,028,579 downwards.
AAAAACTTTTCTTTCACTCATGGTTAGTGTTTGGCTGAAGCCATTTATTATAAATCAACTGTGTTTTCTCTTTTTAAACCATAATGACAACAGAAAAGGTAACCATCCTCACCTGTGATCTGTTTGCTTGTAATTAGTCTGTGTGTATAAAAGGTCAATGTGTTTCTGGACTCCTGACAGACCCTTGCATCTTTCATCCAGTGCTGCACTGACATTTCTGGATTCTGAGTCATGGGGAAAGCAAAATATTGGCAAAGGATCTGCGGGAAAAGGTAGTTGAACTGTATAAAACAGGAAAGGGATATAAAAATGTATCCAAGGAATTGAGAATGCCAATCAGCAGTGTTCAAACTCTAATCAAGAAGTGGAAAATGAGGGGTTCTGTTGAAAAAAAACCACAATCAGGTAGACCAACTAAAATTTCAGCCATAACTGCCAGGATAATTGTTCGGGATCCAAAGAAAAACCCACAAATAACTTCAGGTGAAATATAGGACTCTCTGAAAACATGTGGTGTGGCTGTTTCAAGATGCACAATAAGGAGGCACTTGAAGAAAGATGGGCTGCATGGTCGAGTCATCAGAAGAAAGCCATTACTACGCAAATGCAGGGATGGACTGGCCATCGGGGCTACCGGGAGTTTCCCAGTGGGCCGATGGTTCAGTGGGCCGGTTTCAGCGGCCTCCTGTTGCCTCGGTGCTCCGGGGCGACCTACTCGTCAATCGCCGACAGCTGGCGCCTGACGGGTAGATCGAGGCCCAGAATGCAGAGTAGCGCAGGAAGCGTCTGTCTGTAGTAAGTTCTCTCTCTCATGTCATGCAGCGCTGCTCGCTCCCCGGCGGCCCCTCCTCTCTTCTCGGTTATCCCATATGATGTCACAAGCCAATGGGGATAGACAAGAAGAGAGGAGGGGCCGTCGGGAGCGAGCAGCGCTGCATGACATGAGAGAGAACTTACTACAGACAGACACTTCCTGCATGCTGGCCAGGCTAGTAAACGATCCCATAATGTGCCCCATAATGTGCCCCCTGATGGGGCCTGATGTGCCATGTGCTATGTGCCCCGTGCCATGATGTGCCCCGTGCCCTGATGTGCTGTGTGCTCTGATGTGCCCTGATGTGCCCCGATGTGCCCTGATGTGCTATGTGCCCTGATGTGCCTCGACGTGCCCTGATGTGCTATGTGCCCTGATGTGCCCCGATGTGCCGCGATGTGCTATGTGCCCTGATGTGCCCCGATGTGCCCTGATGTGCTATGTGCCCTGATGTGCCCCAATGTGCCCTGATGTGCTATGTGCCCTGATGTGCTATGTGCCCTGATGTTCCCCAATGTGCCCTGATGTGCTATGGGCCCTGATGTGCTATGTGCCCTGATGTGCCCCGTGCCCTGATGTGCTATCTGCCCTGATGTGCCCCGTGCCCTGATGTGCTGTGCCCCGATGTCCTATGCCCTGATGTGTCCCGTGCCCTGATGTGCCTTGTGCCCCGATGTCCTGTGCCCTGATGTTCCCCGTGCCCTGATGTGCTGTGCCCCGATGTCCTGTGCCCTTATGTCCTGTGCCCCGGTGTGCTGTGCCCTTATGTCCTGTGCCCCGGTGTGCTGTGCCTCAATGTCTTGTGCCCTGATGTGCTGTGCCCTGATGTACTGTGACCTGTGCCCTGATGTCCTGTACCCTGATGTCCTGTACCCTGATGTGCTATGCCCTGATGTGCTATACCCTGATGTGCTGTGTCCTGTACCCTGATGTACTGTGCCCTGATATGCCCTGTACTCTGATGTGCTGGCCTCTGTACCCTGATGTCCTGTACCCCGATGTCCTGTACCTTGATGTGCTATGTCCTGATGTGCTATACCCTGATGTGCTGTGCCCTGTACCCTGATGTGTTGTGCCCTGGGCCGGTCTGGATGAAGGCCAGGGCCACATTTTTGTCCCAGTCCAGCCCTGCGCAAATGCCACAAAGTATCCCACTTACAATACACCAAACAGCACAGAGACAAGCCTCAAACTTTCTGGCACAAAGTCATTGGGAGTGATGAGACCAAAATTGAGCTTTTTGGCCACAACCATAAACTCTACATTTGGAGAGGAGTCAACAAGGCCTATAATGAAAGGTACACCATTCCTACTGTGAAACACGGAGGTGTATCGCTGATGTTTTGGGATTGTGTGAGCTACAAAGGCACAGGAAATTTGGTCAAAATTGAATGAATGCAGAAGGTTATCAAAAAATACTGGGGAAACATTTGCATTCATCAGCCAGGAAGCTGTGCATGGGACGAACTTGGACATTCCAACATGACAATGATGCAAAGCACAATGCCAAGTCGACCTGTCATTGGCTACAGCAGAATAAAGTGAAGGTTCTGGAGTGGCCATCTCAGTCTCCTGACCTCAATATCATTGAGCCATTCTGGGGAGATGTCAAAGGTGGAGTTCATGTAAGACAGCCTAAGAATTTACAGGAACTGGAGGCTTTTTGCCAAGAGGAATGGGCAGCTTTACCATCTGAGAATATAAAGAGCCTCATCCACAAATACCACAAAAGACTTCAAGCTATCATTGTTGTTAAAGGGGTCAACAGACGGTATTAAGAACTGGGGTATGCAAACTTTTGATCAGGGTCATTTGGGTAATTTCTGTTCTCATTCTGATTTCAAAAGAGTAAACACAGTTGATTGATAATAAATGGCTTCAGCCAAATACTAACCATGAGTGAAAGAAAAGTTTTTGTGTTATCATTCATATTCTCTGAAAAATGGCCAAGAAATCATAAATTCTGCCATGTAAACTTATGAGCACAACTGTATCTATTTACTCGGCGTAAAATCTTCTTTCACATTATACAAAAAAATTGGGCTAACTTTAGTGGGTTTTTTTTTTTTTTTTACATGATTGGATAATGGAAGTCATCAGAGCTCACCCTTAGTTACTTAGCTCTGGAGCAACTGCTCTTGCAGAGTGCAACTGCCTTTAGTAAATCAACCCCAATGTCCTAGCAAAGGGGAGGGGGGGGGGGAATGGGGAATCCCTTCATTCATCCATCCATCCATCCATCCATCTTGCTTGTGAGGTTGAATAAATTCATCCATACCTAGCCTTCGGTAACCATAACCAAACAACTGCACATAATAAAGAGAATCCGTCATTTAGAAATGTGCACTAATCAGTTGTTTTTAAATGCTGGCTAAATAATATGGATAATCCCTATTGTGAGGTCCAATGCACATCACTCTAATTAGAAACAATACTTACTTCTATTTTATAAAAGTGTATACTTAATTTCTTTCTCTCTTATTATATTTGAAAACATCCTGATTGTGCCGTTAGGTTTGCAAGTTTCACTTTTTTTTCAGCTAACATGTAATTAGAGTTATCAGCATCAGAGTGGGGGAATGATCCCTTTATTACCGGTCTTAATTTACCGCAAGAGAAGAAAACCATTGCCACAAATAAGAAATGTTCCGTATTCGGCTCCGGAGATGGATTGCAACTTTGTTAAAGAGCTTGTAAAATAGCACACACAAAGAAGTTGGTAGGGGGGAACAAAGTGTGGGCTGTCACCCATTAAAATGTCAATTTTTCTAACGTGGGATATAATAGTGTCTGGTTAGCGGAAATTAACGAGGGCTTTGGAGGTGGAGAAGCGACCCCAGGAGGGGCCTAAAATGCAATAAAAGTGCTTATTATTACCCACATATAACAATAACCTGCATACAGCAAAGAGGTGTTGATCTTTGCTGTCGAGGGAGTTTTAATGACAAAATAGGGTTTCTCACGCCACAGTACTCTTTGTTAGAGAAGTGGGCTACCCATATAAAAATCAGCGTTATAAAAATGATTTTAAACAGTAGGTACAATTAAAGGTAATTACAGGTAATCTTAAATATACAGTATATAAATATATACAGTATATAAGTGTGATCATCTTAAAAGGGAAATGTCATGGTTTGGTTAGAAAATATCCAAGATCCCCGATCTTTCAGCAATTTTTTCTGTATTTTTCCTTTATTCTGTATAGTGGAAAACTGAAAATAAAGAATTAAAAAATTTGCTAAATTTTGCAATCCCGTTTTGGTCCTGCCACACCACCTGGAGAGTAGGGATGACAGTGATTGTTTTGAAATTGATTTACCAATTTTTGCTGAATTGTCTGCTTTCACTTAGCTGCATGGATAAAAATGATTTACTTTATCTTTATTGATTTTGTTTATTCAATTATTTTCTTATTTTTTTTTTAGCATTTGTATGTTGTTTGTGTATTGTCAGTCTATATTTTATATTTGACTTTTTGGTAACTTTAATCTCTTTACGTTTTTAATTTAAGATTATGTCAATCCTAATTTCATAATACTGATATGTACCTGCTGTACCATGTTCTTTACTTTATCTTTATTGATTTTGTTTATTCAATTTTTTTCTTATTTTCTGTTTTTTTTTTAGCATTTGTATGTTGTTTGTGTATTGTCAGTCTATATTTTATATTTGACTTTTTAGTAACTTTAATCTCTTTACGTTTTTAACTTAAGAATATGTCAACCCAAATTTCATATTCCTGATATGTACCTGCTGTACCATGTACTTGAAATCATCACTGACTGTGGAAACTTCACAATGGACCTCATACAACTTGGATACTGTGCCTCTCCACTCTTCCTCCAGACTCTGGGACCATGATTTTCTAGATAGAAATGCAAAATTTTTAGCAGTCCTTGATGATTTGGGGAGCCATGCAGTGGCGGTGCGTCCATTAAGGGCGCACCGGCGCCGCCCCCTCTCTCCAGCCACCCCCTCTATGTATAATGGATAGATTCATGCATTGCATGAATCTATCCATGGCTGCCACCACCCCCTATTCAAGCATTCGGGCCCCCTTTTGGATGCCGGGCGCCTGAATTGCAGTGGCGGGAGGGTGTTTTTGATAGACTAGATTAGAGCCAAACGCTCTAATAGGCTACAAAAAAGGTGGACTTGTGGCGCAAAGCATTGCGCTATGAGCCCACCCAGGTGTGTTAGAAAAGCAAATGAATATTTGATTTCCTAACACTGAACCGCCTCTCTGCCAATCTGGTGCGCGGGTCTGTTACCTGTCACCTGATTGGCTGAAAGGACAGAAGCTACAATTGGACGCCTATCGGGAGGAGGGGAGGAGATGCATGGAGGACACAGGAGACGCCACACAGGAGCTGTCTGACCCACTGCAAGGTGCCATCTCTCACCGCCGTCACCCGCATGCCTGCCTGACCTGCCACTGAGACAGGGTAAGTATCGAGCAGACAGCAGGCGGGAGGGGGTCACAGTGGCACTATTTGATGGGGCACAGTGGCAGCATATGATGGGCGCAGTAGCTGTATTTGATGGGCATAGTGGCTGCGTTTGATGGCACAGTGGCTGAATTTAATGGGCACGGTGGCTGCGTTTGATGACACAGTGTCTGTGTTTGATGGGCACAGTTGTTGCGTTTGATGGACACAGTGGCTGCAATTGATGGGCACAGTGGCTGCGTTTGATTGCATAGTGGCTGCAATTGATGGGCACAGTGAGGCTGCCATTAATGTTTTTTTTCCAGAATTTTTTAGTATGTCTGCGCCCACTCAAAAATTTTGAGCACCAGCCGCCACTGGAGCCATGTCTGCTGGTGTTGGTTCACTGGGTTTTATCAAGTCCAAAATCAGCGCAGCCCTCTACAAGGAAATTCTAGAGCACTCCATGCTTCCCTCTGCTGACCTGCTTTATGGAGATGCTGATTTCATTTTCCAGCAGGACTTGGCATCTGCCCACACTGCCAAAAGTACCAATACCTTGTTTAATGATCATGGTATCACTGTGCCTGATTAGCCAGCAAACTCGCCTGACCTAAACCCCATAGACAATCTGTGGAGTTTTGTCAAGAGGAAGATGAGAGACACCAGACCCAACAATGCAGACGAGCTGAAGGCCGCTATCAAAGCAACCTGGGCTTCCATAACACCTCATCAGTGTCACAGGCTGATCACCATCATGCCACGCCGCATTGATGCAGTAATTCATGCAAAAGGAGCCCCGATCAAGTATTGAGTGCATATTATAGTGTACATGGGCATACGTTTTAGTATGCCAACATTTCTGTATTAAAAATCCTTTTTTATTGGTCTTATGTAACATTCTAATTTTCTTAGATACTGAGTTTTGGGTTTTCACTAGCTGTAAAACATAATCATCAAAATTAAAAGAAAGAAATGCTTGACATATATCACTCTGTGTGTAACGCATCCATATAAAATATATGAGTGTCACCTTTTGAATTTAATTACTGAAAATAAATTAACTTTTTAATGATATTCTATTTTATGAGATGCACCAGTGTATGAGTATATATATATAAAAGTGAGTACACCCCTCACATTTTTGTAAATATTTTATTATCTTTTCATGTGACAACACTGAAGAAACGACACTTTGCTACAATGTAAAGTAGTGAGTGTACAGCTTGTATAACAGTGTAAATTTGCTGTCCCCTCAAAATAACTCAACACACAGCCATTAAATTCTAAACCAATGGCAACAAAAGTGAGTACACCCCTAAGTGAAAATGTCCAAATTGGGCCCAATTAGCCATTTTCCCTCCCCGGTGTCATGTGGCTCCTAAGTGTTACAAGGTCTCAGGTGGGAATGGAGAGCAGGTGTGTTAAATTTGGTGTTATCGCTCTCACTCTCTCATACTGGTCACTGGAAGTTCAACATGGCACCTCATGGCAAATAACTCTCTGAGGATCTGAAAAAATGAATTGCTGCTCTACATAAAGATGGCCTAGGCTATAAGAAAATTGCCAAGACCTTGAAACTGAGCTGCAGCACGGTGGCCAAGACCATACAGCGGTTTAACAGGACAGGTTCCACTCAGAACAGGCCTCACCATGATCAACCAAAGAAGTTGAGTGCACGTGCTCAGCGTCATATTCAAGGTTGTCTTTGGGAAATAGACGTATGAGTACTGCCAGCATTGCTGAAAAGGTTGAAGGGGTGGGGTCAGCCTGTCAGTGCTCAGACCATACGCCGCACACTGCATCAAATTGGTCTGCATGGCTGTCATCCCAGAAGGAAGCCTCTTCTAAATATGATGCACAAGAAAGCCCGCAAACAGTTTGCTGAAAACAAGCAGACTAAGGACATGGATTACTGGAACCCTGTCCTGTGGTCTGATGAGACCAAAATAAACTTTGTTGGTTCAGATGGTGTCAAGCGTGTGTGGTGGCAACCAGGTGAGGAGTACAAAGACAAGCGTGTCTTGCCTACAGTCAAGCATGGTGGTGGGAGTGTCATGGTCTGGGGCTGCATGAGTGCTGCCGGCACTGGGGAGCTACAGTTCATTGAGGGAACCATGAATGTCAACATGTACTGTGACATATTGAAGTAGAGCATGATCCCCTCCCTTCGGAGACTGGGCCGCAGGGCAGTATTCCAACATGATAACGACCCCAAACACACCTCCAAGACGACCACTGCCTTGCTAAAGAAGCTGAGGGTAAAGGTGATGGACTGGCCAAGCATGTCTCCAGACCTAAACCCTATTTAACATCTGTGAGGCATCCTCAAACAGAAGGTGGAGGAGCGCAAGATCTCTTACATCCACCAGCTCTGTGATGTCGTCATGGAGGAGTGGAAGAGGACTCCAGTGGCCACCTGTGAAGCTCTGGTGAACTCCGCGCTCAAGAGGGTTACGGCAGTGCTGCAAAATAATGGTGGTCACACAAAATATCAAAATATTGACACTTTGGGCCCAATTTTGACATTTTCACTTAGTGGTGTACTCATTTTTGCTGCCAGCGGTTTAGACATTAATGGCTGTGTGTTGAGTTATTTTGAGGGGACAGCAAATTTACACTGTTATACAAGCTGTACACTCACTACTTTACATTGTAGCAAAGTGTCATTTCTTCAGTGTTGTCACATGAAAATATATAATAAAATATTTACAAAAATGTGAGGGCTGTACTTACTTTTGTGAGATACTATATATATATATATATATATATATATATATATATATATAGATAGATAGATAGATAGATAGATAGATAGATAGATAGATAGATAGATAGATAGATAGATAGATAGATAGATAGATAGATAGATAGATAGATATAGATATCTATATATCTATATATATATCTATATAGATATATATACACATATCTATATATATATATAGATATACATATCTATCTATCTATCTATCTATCTATCTATCTATCTATCTATCTATCTATCTATCTATCTATCTATCTATCTATCTATCTATCTATCTATCTATCTACAAATGTTTTGCCTTTCATTTCTATTTTAAACTGAATGGGTTGTTTTAGAAGGTATAGGCTTACATATACTTTAACTTTTTAAAGTAAAATAATGAAGCTAATAAGGTGCCATTTTTGATTAAAAAAAACAGGCCCAGGGTAGCTGAAAGCAGCTGCTTTAATTTAACCACTTCACTACCCGACCATAGTAATATGACGTCCACAGATGGGATCTCCCATCCTGGGTGGACGTCATATGACGGCCTGGGCTTCCCGGCCATCTAGGGGGCGCGCGCCGCTGGGGGCGTACACACGCGCCCGCTGCGTTGCTCGGGACCTGATGTGTGTGCCCTGAGGCCGCGATGTCCGCCGGGCACCCGCGATTGCCCGTTAATCTGTGTGTGTAAACACACAGATCCACGTCCTGTCAGTTGAGAGGAGACCGATCTGTGTTCCCAGAACAGCGGAACACTGATCGGTCTCCTCCCCTTGTGCATCCCCTCCCCCTACAGTTATAATCACTCCCCTAGGAAACATTTAACCCCTCGTGTCCCCCTAGTGGTTAACCCCTTCACTGCCTGTCACATTTATACAGTAATCAATGCAATTTTATAGCATTGATCGCTGTATAAATGTGAATGGTCCCAAGAATGTGTCAAAAGTGTCCGATGTGTCCGCCATAATGTCGCAGTCACGAAAAAAAATCGCGATCGCCGCTATTACTAGTAAAAAAAAAAAAAAAAAAAATTTTTTTTTTAAAAATGCCATAAATCTATCCCGTATTTTGTAGACGCTATAACTTTTGCACAAACCAATCAATATACGCTTACTGCAATTTTTATTACCACAAATATGTAGAAGAATACGTATCGGCTGAAACTGAGGAAAAAATTTGTTTTTTTTTTATAAAAATTGGGATATTTATTATAGCAAAAAGTAAAAAATATTGTGTTTTTTTCAAAATTGTCGCTCTTCTTTTGTTTATAGCGCAAAAAATAAAAACCGCAGAGGTGATCAAATACCACCAAAAGAAAGCTCTATTTGTGGGAAAAAAAGGACGTCAATTTTGTTTGGGTACAACGTCGCACGACCGCGCAATTGTCGTTTAAAATGCGACAGCGCTGAAAACTCAAAATTGGTCTGGGAAGGAAGGGGGTGAAAAGGCCCTGTATTGAACCGGTTGAAAAAATACCAAAATGTACCCTAATTTTGTTTTTCCTATCTACTACTATCTACTCCAGTGCATTTCTCTACATTAGTAAAACTTTATATAAAATGCCCCATATTTTGATATGGGGCCCAATAAAACATAGGCAGTGATGCTGAACTGCTTTAATTTCCTGGGACTGGTATGTGACCCAGAAATGGCATCTTTTATTTTGCCTCAAGACAGACACAATAGAAAAAAAACGTCATTAATATGCAACCTCTATTATCATGTTCCCTATAAAAAAAGAAAAAAATGAAACCAAGGCCTCATCAAGCATATGGTAGGTTTTAACAATTTCAAACGACAGTGAGTGGGGGTCTACGTTGCATAAGAGAGCCGCAAGAAAAGCTGCTGTAGGCCTTGTTCCCGGGTGACTGTCACATCTACCATCTATGATGATTCATGTTAACAGCGCCAGAGGGAACGTCCAACAATTTCTACTCAGGGCAACACTCTGCAGAGGCTGCCTCACCACTACGAGCCCTGGCTGAGCTGCTCAACCTAAAAGGAATATCCATATGAATGTCACCTAGCAAATCTAGGTATCAAGCTCAGCTCTGGTTAATGTAATCACATCGTGTCTTTAATAAAACACAATTAACATCTGTCTGGTTGCAGCACATTTGTATAGATTATACACTATACATATATTGATGGTGCTTTAATTTAGGTTTTATGATTATGTAATTAGGAGAACAGACAGTAAAATCTATTATAGAGTAACGAGTATAATTAAGATCTTTTATTGATTAGCACAGAGTAATTATGAGCAATGAGATTGGTATAAGGAATATTGATGCAAGGTGATTTCTAAAGGGACTAAGCTATATCTTCATAATATTGTGGAGGATGAGAAGATGACGTGAGGAAGGGGGATCTCATCCAGAGCTTCAAGCCCAACTTGAGTTTTAAAAGCCTCCCATCCCTTGCCCTCCTCCGTAAAGTCTCCACAACACTCCCCCCCTTTTTTTAAATGCCTTTATACATGCCTTAATGTGGACCCTCACCCTTTTTTTTTTTTAGTTGCGCTACCCTCCTTCCTCCCCCCTCCCTATAACAGAACTGCAAAAAAAAAAAAAATTTTAAGTAAATGATTTCTTTCCCTAAAGTTCTGGTCCGTCTCCAATCCCGCTATGGTCCTAGAAGCTGCAGTGGTGCTCTCTGTAGAGGCCCGCCAACATTTACTCTTTCGTGGCCCTAGAGCTCCTTATGAGTTGACCCCCTCTATGCTCACTACCCTACAGGCCTGGAGGGCGGCCTTACGTGTGAAGGTTATCCGTGCTCTGCGGTTTCACCTAAAGCCTCATTGTAGAATAAACCTTCCCTACCACATATCCATATGCACCCTGAGCCTGGGGCTTGGACCAAGTATAAAATCAAAGTGGTATCAGACATGGTGTTCAACCATTCCCTACATTCTTTTGATTATTTTACATCTCACTGCAATGTCCCCCTTCTTACCTTTTTAGGTATTTGAAGTTGACCTATGCTTTCAGGAATAATTTCCTCCTGGTGCGACCCAAATACTTTGTTAGGAATGCTCCAGAAAGCCCACCGCAACTCTTTATGCTCATCTCTTCAAGATGTCCTCCCTGAGTTATCCTCACTCCGCCAACATTGGGTCCAAGATGTTCCTAAGTTATACATCAGGATTGGGAGGATCTGGGGAACCTCCTGTTTAAAATCTTGGTCTATTTTCGAGATTGTCTTCTACAGTTTAAAATGGTCCACAGGGCCTATTTTACTCCATACAGGCTACATAGAAAGCAGTCCTCGCTCTCCTCGGAATGCTGGTGCTGCGGCCATTATCATGGTGATTTCATTCATGTCTTTTGAACTTGCTCTAGAATTTGCACTTACAGGACACAGGTGGCATCTGTCATTAATCAGGTTGTGTGTATTTCGATTACTATGTCCAGATTAATCTGTTTGTTGGGCCTAATGGAGGATCTGGCCCCTATGGTGGCAGAGAGGATGTTGATTGGCCTCCTCTATATGGAGATACTTACCTTCATAAAGGATGGACGAAAAAATATAAGGTCTGGTCGAAATGGTTAGCGGAACCCTTCACAGCCTCTGTTGGGTAAGGGTTTTGGAGGGAACAACTCTAATGCCCCGTACACACGATCAGATTTTCCGACAACAAATGTTGGATGTGAGCTTGTTGGCGGAAAGTCCGACCGTGGGGATACTCCATCAAACATTTGTTGTCGGACTTTCCGCCAACAAATGTTGGCTAGCAGGTTCTCAAATTTTCCGCCAACAAATTTTTGTTGTCGGACTTTCCGATCGTGTGCACACAAGTCAGTCGGACAAAAGTCCACGCATGCTCGGAATCAAGTACGAGCCGGAGATTTAACTAGCGTTCGTAATGGAGACATCACGTACGTCTTGTACGTCACCACGTTCATAATTGTTGGCCAACATTTGTGTGACCGTGTGTACGCAAGACAAGTTGGAGCCAACATCCTTTGAACAAAAATCCACGTTTTTGTTGTCGGAAAGTCCGATCATGTGTACGGGGCATTAGTGTTTCTGATTACCCATCGGCTATATCGGGTGAGCACTGGATGTCTGGTGGTGGGTTCTAGCTGTGTTATGGAATGACGTGCTTAACATTCCTATTCTGTACATGTACAGTGTAATGCTGTCTCCCAGGGGCACGCTGGAGTATTTGTATCCTGAATATGCAGCGATGGGATTATATTGAGCCTTCAGCATTGCTGATACTAAATCCTGGATCTAACTGGTGCATCCAGTGTTGGCATTCCTCCCTCTAATGGCTGTTCCAATAATTAGTAACACTATCTACATGCCCCTGCTGAGATATTTAGCTTTATCCAATATACTTTCTAACTGCTGATTGAACTTTCTCATCCTACCGGGATTTGCATGTTTTTGCATTTCAATTTAAGATAGAGACATATTTCCTTCTCGGTCTCATCTGTGAACCTTGACCGTGTCCTGAGGAAGCCTAACAGTGAAACGCGTAGACATACAAGGGCTCACTGCACAATAATCATAGATGCTTTATGTTACAACTGTCATTTTGTTTTTTAGATATTTGTATTTTTCAATAAATTTATATTTTTTATACTACTATATCTTCTCCACTGTTTCCTAGCCTAAAAAGTCTGCCTCCCTGGAAATACTCAGTACTACCTTATTTTGTATTCTGTACATGAGACACGCCTGTACTGTTGTATTGCTTTATTGTTACTCAGGACAGCACCACGGCTATTTATTGTTAATAGTTCAATTACATGATGTCCCTGCGTGGGCTGAACATGTCTGTGTTGTTGTACGCCTTCCTGTATGTTCTGAAATGTCAATACATTTTTTAAAATAAAGTTCTGGTCACTGCACTGTTGCGGCATTTCTGCGCATGAGCACGGTCCTGCGAACTGCCTCCTGGGATTTCTACAGCACTCACCCCAGGAGGCAGATGTTGGGATCTTGCACGTGCGAAGAAACCACATTGGATTTGTGGTGTGTCTACACATGCACAAGGGGTCTTGTGGATGTGCAGAGGTGTCGTGGGTTTCTGCTAGGTACTGCAGACATAGCAAAGATTCCTGAGGCATGTCTGTGCATGAGCCAGAAATGAATTCAATGTGGCAGAGCCAGAGAGGAGGAGTGTAGGGAGGGCTTTCCTACAAGCAAGACAACGCTGAACTAAGTTGACTAGTAAGTATGTATTTTTTTTACTGTTATACAGGTACAGTTTTTAAAATTAAAAAATGTTATTTTTGATAGAAAGGGTGACATTTCCTTTTTAAATTCTGAAGTTTTCTGGCTGGTCATGTGACTTCCCGGGTTCCTTCTCTTCTCCTCTGGCAATGGTTGTGGGTGGTCCTTACTCCTGGCTATTCTATTCAGCAGTACTTTAAGCCCAGGCAGGGGAGATGACCCCCCTCTTTCAAGACTGAGCTTAAAATTCATGGGGGTATCATTGAACCCATAAGAAGACCAGCACTAGACTGCGGTGGGGTGTGTCTGTAGGTGGAAGCGCTGGAGATGGGGGGAGGTATGGCAGGAAAAGCTGAGTTTGTTATTTTTAAATAAGTTGGGCTACTTTTTTTAAATTTTACTACAAAAGTGGAATTGGCCTTTAGAATAAATCTGTGGGTGTCATTCAGGGCACAGAACAGGTATGCTTTAACTGCTTGCCAACCGTATATATATATATATATATATATATATATATATATATATATATATTATATATATATATATATATATATATATATATATATACAGTGGCTTGCGAAAGTATTCGGCCCCCTTGAACTTTTCAACCTTTTGCCACATTTCAGGCTTCAAACATAAAGATATAAAATTTTAATTTTTTGTGAAGAATCACCAACAAGTGGGACACAATTGTGAAGTGGAACGAAATCTATTGGATATTTTGAACTTTTTTAGCAATTAAAAAACTGAAAAGTGGTGCGTGCAAAATTATTCGGCCCCTTTACTTTCAGTGCAGCAAACTCACTCCAGAAGTTCAGCGAGGATCTCTGAATGATCCAATGTTGTCCTAAATGACTGATGGTGATAAATAGAATCCACCTGTGTGTAATCAAGTCTCTGTATAAATGCACCTGCTCTGTGATAGTCTCAGGGTTCTGTTGAAAGCGCAGAGAGCATCATGAAGACCAAGGAACACACCAGGCAGGTCCATAATACTGTTGTGGAGAAGTTTAAAGCCGGATTTGGATACAAAAAGATTTCCCAAGCTTTAAACATCCCAAGGAGCACTGTGCAAGCGATCATTTTGAAATGGAAGGAGTATCAGACCACTGCAAATCTACCAAGACCTGGCTGTCCCTCTAAACTTTCAGCTCAGACAAGGAGAAGACTGATCAGAGATGCAGCCAAGAGGCCCATGATCACTCTGGATGAACTGCAGAGAACTACAGCTGAGGTGGGAGAGTCTGTCCATAGGACAACAATCAGTCGTACACTGCACAAATCTGGCCTTTATGGAAGAGTGGCAAGAAGAAAGCCATTTCTCAAAGATATCCATAAAAAGTCTCGTCTAAAGTTTGCCACAAGCCACCTGGGACACACACCAAACATGTGGAAGAAGGTGCTCTGGTCCGATGAAACCAAAATCGAACTTTTTGGCCACAATGCAAAACGATATGTTTAGCGTAAAAGCAACACAGCTCATTACACTCAACACACCATCCCCACTGTGAAACATGGTGGTGGCAGCATCATTGTTTGGGCCTGCTTTTCTTCAGCAGGGACAGGGAAGATGGTTAAAATTGAGGGGAAGATGGATGCAGCCAAATACAGGCCCATTCTGGATGAAAACCTGTTGGAGTCTGCAAAAGACCTGAAACTGGGACGGAGATTTATCTTCCAACAAGACAATGATCCCAAACATACAGCAAAATCTACAAAGGAATGGTTCACAAATAAACGTATCCAGGTATTAGAATGGCCAAGTCAAAGTCCAGACCTGAATCCAATCGAGAATCTGTGGAAAGAGCTGAAAACTGCTGTTCACAAACGCTCTCCATCCAACCTCACTGAGCTCGAGCTGTTTTGCAAGGAAGAATGGGCAAGAATTTCAGTCTCTCGATGTGCAAAACTGATTACAGCTGTAATCGCAGCAAAAGGTGGCTCTACAAAGTATTAACGCAAGGGGGCCGAATAATTTTGCACGCCCCACTTTTCATTTTTTTATTAGTTAAAAAAGTTTCAAAAATCCAAAAGATTTCGTTCCACTTCACAATTGTGTCCCACTTGTTGGTGATTCTTCACAAAAAATAAAAATTTTATATCTTTATGTTTGAAGCCTGAAATGTGGCAAAAGGTTGAAAAGTTCAAGGGGGCCGAATACTTTCGCAAGCCACTGTATATAGTGGCAAAGCGGCTCCTCTGCGCAGGCTCACGTACCTGTACGTGGTCCTGCACTTCTGGGTCTGAGGCACGCACAGGCGCCGCCGGCGAACAGCTTACGCTGTGATTTGACACAGCAGGAGCCAATCAGCGGGTCTGGCAGACATCTGCTGAGACCCGCTGATCATTCCCTAGAGAAGCAGAACGGCGGTCTGCCTATGTAAACAAGGCAGATCGCCATTCTGTCAGTAGGGAAGGTAGTGATCCTGTGTTTCTGCTAAGCAGGAACACAGATCTCTGCCTTCTCACAGTACAAGCACACACCACACAGTTAGTAAGCACTCCCTTGGTGTTTGGTTTGGTGTTATCGTTATCACTCTCTCATACTGGTCACTGGAAGTTCAACATGGCACCTCATGGCAAAGAACTCTCTGAGGATCTGAAAAAAAGAATTGTTGCTCTACATAAAGATGGCCTAGGCCAGTGATGGCGAACCCTGGCACCCCAGATGTTTTGGAATTACATTTCCCATGATGCTTATGCATTCTGCAGTGTAGTTGAGCATCATGGGAAATGTAGTTCCAAAACATCTGGGGTGCCAAGGTTCGCCATCACTGGCCTAGGCTTTAAGAAGATTACCAAGACCCTGAAACTGAGCTGCAGCACGGTGTCCAAGACCATACAGCGGCTTAACAGGGCAGGTTCCACTCAGAACAGGCCTCGCCATGGTCGACCAAAGTAGTTGAGTGCACGTGCTCACCGTCATATCTGTAGGATGTCATTCGGAATTAGACATATGAGTGCTGCCAGCATTGCTGCAGAGGTTGAAGGGGTGGGGGGTCAGCCTGTCAGTGCTCAGACTATACGCCGCACACTGCATCAAATTGGTCTGCATGACTGTCATCCTAGAAGGAAGCCTCTTCTAAAGATGATGCACAAGAAAGCCCGCAAACAGTTTGCTGAAGACAAGCAGACTAAGGACATGGATTGCTGTAACCATGTTCTGTGGTCTGAGACCAAGATATACATATTTGGTTCAGATGGTGTCAAGTGTGTGTGGCGGCAATCAGGTGAGGAGTACAAAGACAAGTGTGTCTTGCCTACAATCAAGCATGGTGGTGGGAGTGTCATGGTCTGGGGCTGCATGAGTGCTGCTGGCACTGGGGAGCTACAGTTCATTGAGGGAACCATGAATGCCAACATGTACTGTGACATACTGAAACAGAGCATGATCCCCTTCCTTCGGAGACTGGGCCGCAGGGCAGTATTCCAACATGATAATGACCCCAAACACACCTCCAAGATGACCACTGCCTTGCTAAAGAAGCTGAGGGTAAAGGTGATGGACTGGCCAAGCATGTCTCCAGACCTAAACCCTAATGAGCATCTGTGGGGCATCCTCAAACGGAAGGCGGAGGAGCGCAAGGTCTCTAACATCCACCAGCTCCCTGATGTCGTCATGGAGATGTGGAAGAGGATTCCAGTGGCAACCTGTGAAGCTCTGGTGAACTCCATGCCCAAGAGGGTTAAGGCAGTGCTGGAAAATAATGGTGGCCACAAAAAATATTGACACTTTGGGCCCAATTTGGACATTTTCACTTAGGGGTGTACTCAATTTTGTTGCCAGCGGTTTAAACATTAATGGCTGTGTGTTGAGCTATATTGAGGGGACAGCAAATTTATACTGAGAGCCAGAACGGGGATCTGTCAATGTAAACAAACAGCTCCCCATTCTGACAGGGAAGTAGAGAGAAATTGTCTGTTCCTAGGGATCAGGAACAGCGATCTCTCTCCTCCTCTGGTCAGTACACTCCCCCCACAGTTACAGACACCTCCCAGGGAACACATTTAACCCCTCGATCACCACTAGTGTTAACCCCTTCCCTGCCAGTGTCATTAATGCAGTATTTAATGCATTTTTATAGCACTGATCGCTGTATAAATGTCATTGGTCCCAAAAAAGTGTCAGAAGGGTCCAATCTGTCCGCTGCAATGTCGCAGCCCCGCTAAAAATCGCTGATCACCGCCATTACTGGTAACAAAAAATTAATAAAAATGCCATAAATTGATCCCCCATTTTGTAGACGCTATAACTTTTGCGCAAACCAATCAATATATGCTTATTTTGATTTTTTTTTTACCAAAAATATATAGAAGAACATATTGGCCTAAACTGATGAAGACATTTGGCGGTATTTTTTTGTTTATAGCGCAAAAAATAAAAACCGCAGAGGTGATCAAATGCAACCAAAAGAAAGCTCTATTTTTGGGAAAAAAAGAATGTAAATTTTGTTTGGGTACAGCGTCACACGACTGCGCAATTGTCAGTTAAAGCGTTGCAGTGCCGAATCTCAAAAAATGGCCTGGTCATTAAGCTGGAAAATCTTCCGGTCCTTAAGTGGTATAGCAGCCAGCTGTCTTTACATTATAGATGGGTCCATTAGAGTGAGACCAATATATTGTTTCAACTGTTCTCCTTTGATGGCCGGAATAACCCAAGGTTAATATAACATGTTTGTGCTAAGCTTGCAACCTTTAACGCTGGCTACACAGGTTATTATATCATGTCTCCATCTGAGGCTTGCCTGGACAGGAAAAAACATAAATATATCACTGAGCGCTGTAGCGTTAACGCTGCAAGCAAAGTGACTATTTAAAAGAACCAGTGATCGGGAAAATGACTTAAGAGGACATAATGGAGGTGAGAATATTTCACATACACAATGTACACTATTCTGATGGATCAGCTCCATTACAGTCTGCCAGCCTTGAATCAAGCTTTGTAAATGAAATGCATATTTTTCTGCTCTTGAACTCTCCCCTTACTTATCGGATTGTACTTATTAAATCACTTTTATCTGATAGGACTGAAAGTGAGGAACAGTCTTAAGGAAGGCTCTTCTGCCTGCAGCAAACCAACCTTTGTTGCTTTGTAATACAAGTAAAAGGAGTTTAAGAGGAATAATTATTTTATATGGCTCAATGAAGAAAAGACCAACTGCATGTCAAAGGCCTGACACTATTACATCAAAATGGGCAAAGCTAAATCCCCTGGACCGAGTCCAAAGATGTGTGACTGAACCAACCCTTATTTGACTCTTCCGGGATGTTAAAGGGTTAATGTTCTTTTAAATAAAGTACACTTATCCTTGATCTCTGGGATCCTTGGCTAAAAAGAAATTATCTCCCCCCTCTCGACAGAACCATACATATAATACCAGTCCTTCATCTGCTGGCAACAGAAATTTTATTAGCATCAGTCACTCCTGCGCTCTCTCTTCCCATAGGCTCGCATAGGCCTGTCAACCAAAACAGTTGATGGGCCTATAACAAAATGGTGTGAGCAAGTGTGCAGATGCGGAAGTCAGGCCCATCACTGACCAAAGGTTATGGCACTATGAATGGAGTCTTCAAGATCTTGTGAAGACCCAGGTGATGGAGCTAATGGGATGAACCAATGTCATCAGTCCGTGATATGGGAACCTGAAGAAGAACCCTCCTATTTTGCAGTGAAGAGACAAGAAGACTCAGGACCAGGCATGTTGAGTGACTGCAGATTTAGGTGACTATTTTGGGGCATTTCCTGTATTAATTAGAGAGGAGTATTGAATGTATGGGTAAGAGGGACTCTTCTGACCTGACTTTTAAGATAGGAAAGTCTGATCATGGGGGAGATTTACTAAAATTGAAGCACTCAGAATCTGGTGTAGCTGTGCATATTAGCCAGTCAGCTTCTAACTTCCACTTGTTCAATTAAGCTTTGAAAAAAACATCTATAAACACACCTTAGACAGAGGTCCCTACCAACACTTCAGAACAAATTTTACCCTGTGGTATACCATTCTAAGTACTCGGAAGCTAAATCTAGAGGGGTTTCCATTCTAATTTCGGCAAAAATCCCTTGGACACTCACAGATGAGGTACATGACAGGGAAGGTAGATTTCTCTTCCTAAAAGGACAGATAGGAGATGTTAAAGTAACTTTGGCCAACTTATATGCTCCTAACACACACCAAGATACATTCCTCAAAGGACATTTAAACCTACTTTTGCAATTCTCAGACGGGCAACTGATCCTGGGCGGTGACTTGAACGCTCCCCTTACACCGTCAGAAGACACTTCCACTGGAACGTCTTCTACCTCACGAGACCTATGTAAACGCATCGGGTTGACATTACATGATATGCAACTGATAGACGCTTGGCGTCTCTTTCACCCGGGAGAAAAGGATTACACCTTCTTTTCTAAACCACACCAGACGTATTCTAGAATCGACTACTACCTGATTCCTCACAGACACCTACAAACGATTAAAGAAACCACAATCGGTTCAATTACGTGGTCGGACCACGCGCCGATAACACTACGATACGCCCTCTCTGACTCCCTGTTGACACAGAGACCACCATGGCGACAGAATGAGGGATTGCTGAAAGATCCAGATGTACAAGCAGAGGTAACTAAGGAAATAGGCCACTACTTTGTCTCTAACAACACCCCTGACTGCGACACCGGTTTGATATGGGAAGCACACAAAGTCGTTATTAGGGGGGTACTCATCAAACATGGCTCACGACTTAAACAGCAGAGGTCTGCACAACTGACTGCACTACTAAAGAAACTGGAAACGTTGGAATCGCACCACAAACAGGCACCCACCAAACAACTAGAAATAGAACTAGACTTAGTTCGTCGGCAGGTCACGGACCTCTTACGATACAAAGCAAAAGCGGCAATACAGATTTGCCGAAGAAAAACTTATGAATCCGGTAACAAATGCGGGAAGCTACTGGCTCAGTCACTCCGAGAACAAAGACTAGCGTCATACATACCCCGTATCATGTCGCCCACAGGTCGGAAGGCCTCCCTACCCCAACATATAGTGCAGGAGTTTAGTTCCTTCTACTCCTCTTTATACAACCTAACCGAGACACAAAACACCCCAGAAGCAACTGCAGAATACATATCGTCATCCCTTATGCCATCCCTCCCAGAAGAAGCTAAATCATTTTTTAGAAGACCCCATTACCCTGCCCGAACTACAAATTGCATAAAAGAATACCAAACCGGGTAAAGCTCCAGGTCCAGATGGCCTCACCATCACCTACTACAAGACTCTACTTCCCATCTTAGGCCAACACCTTGTCAAACTTTATAATGATCTGGGCTCAGGGGGAAAGTTTCATAGATCCACATTACAGGCACAAATCTCAGTCATACCAAAAGAGGGCAAAGATCCAGCTCATTGCGGGTCCTACCGCCCAATCTCTCTCCTGAATACAGATCTCAAACTCTTCACAAAGATCATTGCTATCAGACTGCAACACCACCTCACTTCACTTATACACCTTGATCAAGTAGGCTTCGTCCCGACTAGGGAAGCTAGAGACAACATAATTAAAGTTCTCAACCTACTACATGTTGCTAACAACACTAAGATCCCATGCGTATTTCTCGGGACAGACGCCGAAAAAGCGTTCGGGTCAGCTGGTAATTTATGTTCGCAACGCTGAAACATATAGGGTTAGGAAGCAGAATGTTAAACTGGATAACAGCGGTTTATTCGGATCCTACGGCCAGGGTTAGAGCTAATGGGGTAATCTCGGAAGTCTTCCCAATTACTAACTGGACCAGGCAGGGCTGCCCAATGTCGCCGCTACTTTTCGCGCTGTCCCTTGAGCCCTTCTTGTGTTACATTAGGCTGAACCCGGACATCACAGGAATAGAAGTCAATAAGAAACAATTTAAAGTCTCTGCATACGCTGATGACCTAATGTTTTCCCTCACAAACCCAACCATCTCCCTCCCTAACCTTTTGAAAGAATTTCACACTTATGGACGACTCGTTAATCTGAAAATTAATTTCAGTAAGTCAGAAGCGATGGGTCTGGGTATACCCCAACCACAGCTCTCACACCTTCAATCTAGTTTCCACTTAAAATGGACCACTACCGCCCTGAAGTACTTAGGTACGCTCATCCCTTCAACATTTTCTCAGTTGTTCAGGATTAACTTCCCTCCCCTTCTAAAAAATGTCCAACAACTACTATATAAATGGAACAGTGGGCTGCATTCTTGGTTTGGCCGCTGCAATATACTTAAGATGACTATCTTACCCAAATTTCTTTACCTCCTGCAGACTATTCCAATACATATACCCGCAGACTACTTCAACCAAATACGAACAGTATTCATAAAATTTCTCTGGGCAGGGAAGAGGCCGCGCCTTCATCGGAAGATTCTCTCACTACCCAAACATAACGGAGGCCTGGCAATGCCAGATCTTCGGCCCATTTTGGGGAACCCCCTATTCGAATCAGGCCTACGGGATAGGAGGTTCCGGGAGCTGAGGGAAGAGGGTCTGTTCCAAGCCTCACATTTTAGTACTATGGGCAGGTGGAAAACGATTGCGGAACTGTCTGATCCCGAAGGACAGTTTCGACTAGATTTTCTGAGAGCTATGCAACTTCACCATTTCCTACGTAGGTTGCCACCACCCAGAGATATCAACCAAACCCCCACACCTATGGAAGCTATATGCACAGAGGGGGGACCCTTGCCACACTCACTCTCACTAACTTACAGATTGTTAATTGCACCACAGGGAGAATGCCAATTGAAGTGCCTCACCAAGTGGGAAAGAGAATTAAACTGCCATTTTACACCCAGCAAAATACAACACATTCTAAGGTTTACACACAAGTCCTCTTTATGCACCAAGATTCAGGAGACAAACTATAAAATCCTCACACACTGGTACAGAACTCCAGCGCTACTTAAAACAATTTTCCCCTCTACGTCAGATGTTTGCTGGAGATTCCAAGAAGAAAAAGGTACACTCCTCCATATTTTCTGGTCCTGCTCTCAGATCCAGGAATTCTGGAGAGAAGTCCGCCAGATAACCCAAAAATTCACAGACCGCAATGTTCCAGATGACCCAGCTTATTTCCTTTTGCATGCTACCGACACCCCTGCACAAATTTACAAGAAATCAGTCATACGCCACTTACTGGACGCAGCGAAGGCATGCATCCCATTCTTCTGGAAGTCCCCTCACGCACCGATTATTGCCTTTTGGCTCCAAAAAGTGGAAGACATAAACCAGATGGAGGACTTGATCCTCACAAGTCAGAATAGACAAGAAACATACTATAAAACTTGGCAACTATGGAACATCTTCAAATATTCAGACGAGGGACAAGCCCTCCGAGGCAGGTGAACATTAGTCTGCAACGTGTGTTTAGGAATAGAAAAAGACGGGTGATAACTAACATACAGGTTCGCAAAGTTCTGCCCTTGTCTCCTCCCCCCCCCTTATTCACCTCCCCCTCCCCTCCCCCTTCCACGCCCCACTCACCCCCCTTTCTCTTCTCATGATTTATTCGGGCTTCGCCCATTACTACTTTGTTTTTGTTTGTTTTTTTTCCTTTTTTTTTTTTTCTTTTTTTTTTAAAAAAAAGATAAAATGAATAGAGAACCGCTCACAAAGGGAACATGATATCCAGACATATCATTATCAAAACACGCAGCACACAACCAGATAGAGGACTTGTGAATGAAAGGTTATGTTTCAGTCCACAGGAATATAATCAATGAGACAATCAACACTACTGTACCGTTCCTTGCCATATTTGTTTTATAGAATAGTAATGATTCTTGTATCGTTTCAAGCATTTACATTGTAATTAATATATTTGAACCTGTGATTTTATTGACGTTAAACGTGACCACAACATTGTTGTATGTCCTGGTGAACCGGTTTTCTGATATGAATAAACAATTTAAAAAAAAAGAAAAAAACATCTATAGTATGTAAACTATTGGAGGGGGTGATAAGGGACTATATCCAAGATTTTGCGGATGACTATAGTATCATTAGTAGTAATCAGCATCGTTTTATGAAAGGTCATTCTTGGCAAACCAACCTGTTAACATTCTATGAAGAAGTGAGCTGCCATCTTGATAACGGAAGGCCTGTGGATGTGGTGTACCTGAATTTTGCAAAAGCATTCAACACAGTCCCCCACAAATGATTAATTTACAAGCTAAGTTCTGTAGGCATAGACTACAGGGTTTGTACATGGATAGAAAACTGGTTACAGGGGCACTTCCAAAGGGTGGTGATAAATAGCGAGTACTCAGACTGGTCTGGAGTGGTAAATGGGGTACCACAATGTTCTGTCTTGGGACAAATTCTGTTTAATTAATTTATAAATGATATAGAGGATGGGCTAAATAGCTCAATCTCAGTGTTTGCTGATGATACAAAGCTAAGCAGGGCAATAACTTCTCAGCAGGATATTGATACTTTACAAAAAGACCTCAAGAAAATAAGGGGATGGACAACTACATGGCAAATGAGGTTTAATGCTGAAAAATGTAAAGTAATACACTTGGAGGAGAACCTCTGGGGGAATCGAGGATCAAAAAAGATTTGGGGGTCCTGCTTGACGACAAACTCCGCAACGGTATGCAATGCCAAGCCGCAACAAGCAAAGCTAGCGGAATATTATCATGCATAAAAAAAGCGTATTTACTCCAGAGATAAAATTATAATCTTGCCACTTTATAAAACTCTAGTTCATATACATCTGGAGTATGCCTTCCAGTTCTGGTCACCAATCCTCCAGATATGCTTGAACTAGAAAGAGTCCAGAAAAGGGCAACAATGTTTATAAGGGGACTGGAGGACCTCTTTTATGAGGAACAACTACAAAGATTACACTTATTCTCTGTAAATAGAAAAAAAAAAAAAAAAACATCCTCCACCGTGGCAGGTGGACTTGTAGTTCTCAATGAAGTACAAGCGCGGTGACATCATCCCACTTGTAGCCCAATGGTACTTCCTCTGGGTCTGTAACTGAATGTCTGTATCTCAATATAGACCTGCGGATGGAAGAATAGTCTGTGGTGCCAGAGCATTATATCTGTGATCCAATGTACAAGAATACTAAATTGACATTTGTTTTATAAATCAATATAAGTGCATTTATTATATACTTAAGACATGATGATGATAGAATTAGCCTTTAAGCCTTATGCCGCGTACACACGAGCGGACTTCTCAGAAGGACTTTTCGATGGAGTTCCAAGGAGATGGACTTGCCTACACACGATCACACCAAAGTTCGATCATTTCGAACGTGATGACGTACGACCGGACTAGAAAAGGAAGTTCAATAGCCAGTAGCCAATAGCTGCCCTTGCGTCGTTTTTGGTCCGTCGGACTAGCATACAGACGAACGCTTTGTTCGATAGGAATTGAGTTCGTCAGAAAGATTTGAAACTTGTTCTATTTCTAAGATCCGTCAGATTTTTCGACATAAAAGGTCTGATTAAGTGCACACACGATCAAATTGTCCGACACATTCATTCCTTATGCCGCGTCATGTGTACGCGGCATAAGGAAGAAGACAAATACAGTAGTTTATTAATTTAGTAACATCTTTCATCACTACATGGAACTTTCACTTTAGATTGGTGGCTTTTTATTCTTGCCCGAATTTCAGCTTTAGCTTGTGTGAAGCCGTTTTGCGACTGATAAAGACTCATTCATATCAAAGTGTTCAGATCAAAGGCACGACAGTGCATGCGTGGTGTTAAAGCTAAACTGCAGGAAAACCGCACTACACTAAGAAAATTTATTTTTTTTTCTCTCTTGTAAAAAAAAAAATTATCTGCCAAAGTATTTGTAATTGGTTGAAAGCTAATGAAAACAAAAGTAAAGAGTATGGCCTTCCCACTATATTCCCCATATAGAGAATAAAAACATTACGAACACAGGTAATAATATTTTCAGCACCCCCTCTACTTAGAACATAGTAGTGTCACCCACTGGGATATATCCTGTGGAGCATGGTGCATGCATCAAGAAAATCACTGGACAGAATTACAAATACTTTGGCAGATAAATTTTTTTTTTTTTTCAAGAGAGGTAAAAGAGAAATTTTCTTAGTGTAGTGCTGTTTTCCTGCAGTTCAGCTTTAACACCACGCATGCACTGCCGTGCCTTTGATCTGAACACTTTGATATGAATGAGTCTTTATCAGTCTCAAAACGGCTTCACACAAGCTAAAGCTGAAATTCGGGCAAGAATAAAAAGCAACCAATCTAAAGTGAAAGTTCCATGTAGTGATGAAAGATGTGACTAGCCTAATAAACTATAGTATTTGTCTTCTTCTTACAGCTTAAAGGCCAATTCTACCTTCATCATGTCCTAAGAATATAATAAATGCACTTATATTGATTAATAAAACAAATGTCCATTTAGTATTCTTGTATATTGGATCACAGATATAATGCTCTGGCACCACAGACTATTCCTCCATCCGCAGGTCTATATTGAGATACGGACCTTCAGTTACAGACCCGGAGGAAGTACCATTGGGCTACAAGTGGGATGATGTCATAGCGCTTGTACTCCATTGAGAACTATAAGTCCACCTGCCACGGTGGATGATGGGGCTTGTTTCCCGGTTTCCAGTGGCCAAACGATCAAAACTGGCATGGAGATCGAGTGAAAATGACATTCAACTTGATTTTCCCCACAGTTTTGATATTTAGTTGCTCTAAAATGGCAAACAAATTAAGCTGTGAATGTCAGACTGCTGTGATTAAAAGGTGATGGGAAGTAATTTACTGTATTCATTGCTAGTAATGAAGAGATATAATATTTCTCTGCATGCCCATGAGGAGCTCTACAGAATCCAAGCAGCAGAGCAAGTCTACTGTTTCCTTGAAGGTCGGACAAGGTGTAAAAGGGAGGAACTGTTGGTCCTTAAAGCAGAGTTCCACCCAAAAGTGGGACTTCTGCTTTAAGCACTCCTCGCCCCCTTACATGCCACATTTGCCATGTAATTTTTTTTTTGGGGGGGGGCAGCGGGTACCTAGTTTTGACAGGTACCCAGCTCTCACTTCCACTCTCGCCGCCTAGTCGACTTCTCCTCTCCCCCTCCCTCCCTGCAATCTTCTGGGACACGTCACAGGTCCCAGAAGATTGCCCGGCCACTGAGAAGGCACATGCGCAGTGCTGTCACAACCGGGTGCCCACACTTGCAATGCTGGTGTCGCAGGGAGGAGAGAGAGAGAGAGAGAAGCGAGGCTTCCGGTGGCCGCATTGCTGGACTGTGGGACAAATGAGTGTATGTTTATTAAAAGTCAGCAGCTACACTTTTTGTAGCTGCTGGCTTTAAATAGACTTAAAAATGACTGGAAAACCGCTTTAAGGAGTTGGCTGAGCGAAAAAAATAAATAGATAAATAACCATATGTATTCAGCTTCAGGCTTTA
The DNA here is from genome assembly GCA_037952835.1 of Lithobates septentrionalis. Classification (NCBI taxonomy): domain Eukaryota; kingdom Metazoa; phylum Chordata; class Amphibia; order Anura; family Ranidae; genus Lithobates; species Lithobates septentrionalis. The sequence goes on along the minus strand of JBBDGP010000034.1, from coordinate 2,001,956 downwards.
AAGGAAAAAAATTCACCTTGCTCATTCAGGACAAAATTACAGTGTCTGTGCAATGGCCCCCCACCAATGATGCACTCACCTAGCCAGTGCTCCCCAGACGTTTCTTCTGTTGCCTCAGCAAGCAAAGGTACCCATTGCTTCTGAGAATGGGGGATCATGTTACCTTCTCCGATGTGAGAGTGCTCAGGTCCAGCAGCCAGTTCCTAGGCCAAAGCCTTGTCACATGACTAAGCGAGTAACATCAGCACTTCCCCTAGGTTTTGACATTGGCAATTTTTGTGTCATCTGCGATAGAGGAAGGAATGATGGTGGTGTAGCGATGGCATTGGGTTGGGGGTTTCCACTTTGCCCTGAATAGGCAAGGCAACAGTGTCTCTTTAAAGAGTCTTACATGATGAGGTTGAGGTGGTGTACGGCATCCTATCCCATTTCTCCAGCTGCTTCTCCCTTACTGCCCCACCTTGAGATAATTTTTTTGCTCTGACCTTTTACCCCTCCCTTCCTGACCTGCCTTCCCCTTTATTCCTATATCCTATCTCACCTCATTTTTCCTTGACTATAAAAGTTCTCCTCCTCCCTCTTGAATAACCTCCCCCACCAATGTACCTATATGCCCATGTTTTGAATCTTCGTACCTGTAGAGACATAAGATGCACTATGCTTACACCCTTAGATAAAAATGTCTTTGGGGAATAGATGCAGTTTTCTCCTTTTTTTTTCTTTTCTGTATTTCTGTCTTTACCTATGCTCTTCTACATTACATGGTGTCACCAACCAAACATTGGTTTTCCACTGTCAATAAATATTCAGACAAAAGGTATCAACAACATGGTGATATCTTGACTGATGTATAAACGAATGTATACTTTAATGTATACTTTAATGTATAGAGATGTAATTTCAATTAGTTTTATTACCATATGGTACTGTAACCAAATTTTTGTACTGGTAACATGTTACTGACTTCTTCTTAAAAGTAAAAAAAATATGAGATTGAACATAAAGGGGCCAATTCACTCACATTTACTGCATGCAAAAACACGGTCAGGTAATGGTTTGCATAAATTATCACAAATTAATTAATAAATTATGCGGTAAACAAAGTCCAATTCACAAAAAAAAAAATACTGATTATGTGGTATTTACGGCAAAATGAAAAAATGTGCTGGTAAATGTTATCAAAAGCTCTTAATGTGGTTATATACCTCTCATTGTTACTTTTACCTATAGATAAAATAAGTAAAATAAGGCTTACCTATAGGAACTGTAAATATCTCCTAAACGTGCGCCATTTAGCAGATATTTACCTTGTATTGCACCGATGATGTCATCGGCACATGCGCTGTGAAGAAACGGCCTTCCGGCCAGTCACAGAGCCGGAGTCCGCGGCCCCTGAAGAAAGAGGGGTGAAGATGGAATGCGGCCACCAGCGGGGACAGCGCAGGCTTGGTTTACAGGTGCCTGGGCACACCCTAATCACCCCATGCGAATTACCATTATCCAGGGGCGGCACCAGGTGGGTGGTTGGGGGATGCCAGTGGCCAATGTAAATGCCCTAATTATATTAAATGCTAGGTTAAACTTTAGGAACACATTAAACTCGTATTTAGGGTGTAGCGCAATATGCTCCCAATCAACTGTCTCCCACCAGCAGAGCCTCCTCCCTGTGACAGCAGGTGGCATTCATGTTTGTTTGAATTTTGGGGTGCACACCCTAATGCAATAGGCTGCGTACACCTATGATACTAGCCCAATATGGACTTACTTGGCAGGGGAAAAAAGTTTACTTCCTCTTTAAGTCCAACAGAACAGAGAGTAAAAAACATGCAATATTTATCACCAGGGTTTGCTGGCGGTATCACATGCAGTATTTGTCAGAAATAGCATGGGAGACCCCCACCCCAATAGTTGGTTGCTAGGGAGCGGGACGGAAAGCTGGCTCATTGCATGACTCATCAGCTGTCAGTAGGTTCCCCGCTGACAGCTGAATGTAAAAAATGCTTGATGGCAATTAAAAATTATGAAAAAAAAACAACTTGGGGTTCCTCTCCCCCAATGCATAAAAGGACCTTCGGGTCTGGTATTGGTTTTAAGGGGAACCCCACGGTGAAATAAAAAAAATTAAAAAACGGCGTGGGGTCCCACCCAAAATCCATACCAGAGTCTTATCTGAGCATGCAGCCCGGCAGGTCAGGAAAGGGGGGGATGAATGAGCTCCCCCTCCTCCGAAACCATACCAGGCCACATGCCCTCAACATGGGGGGGTGCTTTGGGGTGGGGGGGCTCTGCCCCCCCACCCCAAAGCACCTTGTCCCCATATTGATAGGGACAAAGGTCTCTTTCCCACAACCCTGGGTGGTAGTTGTGGGGGTCTGCGGGGGGCTTATCGGAATCTGGAAGGACGCGGCAGCCAGCTTTCCAGCCCGCTCCTCAGCAACCATCTAAATGCGCCAATATACCACATGAAAAAATGCGGTAATTACCACTCAATCGAACAAACACCACATTCGTTATTTAACGCAAAATTCTTTGTGAATTGCAGTTTCAAAACTGATTTAACTCTAGAGCTATTTTACCGCATTTTATGTGCCGTTATTTAACTCTTAGTGAATTGACCCCAAAGAGTCTTACATGAGCACTATATGACCAGTCTGTGAGGACAGTCATAGGAGTAAGAGAGTACGGCTATTGGTAGTAGTTATTAAAGGAGGGCCGTAGCTTTATTTGGATTTGATCGTTGAAGGATTGCTTTTTAAGGGGGGGGGGTCATTCTTTAAAAAACATCTCTTATCCTAGGCAACCCAGTAAGTTGTTGAAAATGGTCACAGTTTATAAAAATGTGTTACGTTGAAGGAAGATGTCCCCTTTTTAATGACTACAGTGATGAATACATTTTTAAAGCGTGTAAATTACAAACCATTATGCATTAGCAAGATTAACACACAAGTTTAGGATATGTTAACGATCTTGTAAACGCCAAGAGAATTTACTATTTCGGTAAATGTTGCACTAAATACTTCCGTTTAATAAAAACGTAATACACATTAACTGAGTACTTAAAGAGATTTCCAGTTTAAAGAAAATTGCTTACCAGTTTATGACTCCCGTGTGTAGTCACCTTTTTCTCCCACCCTTCTCTTCAAAGAAAATTAGAGTGGTTCTGTAAACTTTTTTAGTTATTATTTGAATTCTGGGGTTTTTTTCATTTTTACACGCTTGCTGTTCTATATTTTCATGGTTGTACTCCAGACACTGATTCGTTTTTCCACTCCAAGATCTTTACTGGTAACAGGCAAGATGGTCATCAATGTAGCAGCACAACTGCTAAGATGAATAAGCTTCATAGTGTATTGATTTCACCCAGTGACGCTGATTAAGCTTGTGCAATTCATTTCTTAACGAATCGAAATTCGGCCGAATTTTGCATCTTTCAGGCATTTGGATGCATCCGAATGTCCGAATAAAAAAATAACGAATTTCAACAAATACTAAAGAAATTATAGCGGATATAACGAATGAATTCGACACGATTCGGTAATCCGTTAAAGATCTAATGAAACAAAAGGTCAACTCAAAAGAAAATCTTACAGTCCAATCAGCTGATTCATTTTGTGCTGGAGGTTGGATTACTGGCAAAGTGCATTCCTGAGAACTGAGTGAGAAGGGTGTTTTATTGTATTTGAGCAGAGGAGAAGAGATATTGTCATTGTCTGTGTTAAAAGATTCAATAAACAAACGACTTTCCAAACTACGAATCATTATCACGAATATATATACATACATAAATATCGAATTTCAACTATAAAACTATAGCGCATATAACGAATGTATTCGACATGAATTATCCGAAAACGTATTAACGTAACATAACGAATATAACAGAACGAAATTATGTATTTTACGAATGACGACGAACCGAAACGAAACAAAATTTCCCGTTGTGCACAAGTCTAACGCTGAAGTATTAAATAGTAGAGAACGTGCCAGTACCAAAGTGAATTGTCGTTATCTTAGTGAATTCAGTGAAACAAAGCACAACTTCACTTTGCAAAGAATACCCTCATGCGCTAAAAAAATTAAAAAATAAAAATACTGAAAAATTGTGTCAAATACTTATCGTGATATTCATTTCCTGGCCCCTATCGTTGGCAGTATACTACCAGATGTAGAGGTGCACCAAATGGAAATTTTGGTGCCGAAACATAAACCGAAAATGCAGGATGCACTTGGATGAAAAACGAAAATTACAGTAAATTTTAAATATATATAATTGTATTATATGCGACTTTTTAATTAATAATCGTGAATTTAAAATAATATGTATTTATTGTCGTCCATTATTGCCACCTTTAGCGCAAGAAAAGCTCAAGAAAAATGCATCCCTTTAAATTCTATGTATGTCTGCACACTGGTCCCTTGCTCTTGCGTTGTGGTGTTAAAATAAAAAAAAATATACCAAAAACAAGTCTCCCAGTTGAAATGCATTAAAAAGAACGCATTACCAACACACCTGTGTTTTGTTTTTGATGTAGATTTTGAGTCACATGACCTATGAAAAACACACCAAAAGCACAGTAAAATCGCCGTAAAATCGCAACGACGTAGCTGCAAAATCGCATGTGTTTTCTGCTCCATTATCAACACCTTTTTCTCTTATCGGCACAATGCCGAAAACACCATTTTTGCTCATTATGTTTTGGCCTCCGAAATTTCGGTGCATCTCTAATCACACGTATGCTAGAGCTGCACGATTCTGGCCAAAATGAGAATCATGATTTTTTTGCTTAGAATAAAGATCTTGATTCTCTCACAATTCTCGCGGCGTAACATCATCTTTCACATTATACAAAAAAATTGGGATAACTTTACTGTTTAGTTTTTTATTAACCTCCATGGCGGTATGATTATTTCAGATTTTTGATGCTGAAAGCGGTACAATTATTTTGCATGGAAATTTGGTGTTTTATATTGTAGGCCTGTAATTCTTAGGAATAACTTAAATCTGTCTAAACCAGAGTCTAGTAGACATCCCGGGTATGATAAAGTTTGAAAAACGAAATCATAAATTATAATATAATAAATAATTATAACAAATAATAATATAATAATAATAAAAATTATTCAATAATGTAATCAGTTCAAAAACATTGCCGCTGTCATTACTTTCAGTGTTTGGTGACGGATCTCCCAACAAATCACTATCACTCAATTCTGCAACTGTTCTAATTTACTATCGCTGTTTTTATAGCTGGTCTAAAACCACTTTTGATGTAAAGGGATGGTTTTGGTTGCTATGGACAATCTCCAGTTTCCAGGCATAAAGAACAGTTTTTATAATATAAAACTGCATGCAGGGCACTGGACAGACTACTACCCTGTTTCCCCGAAAATAAGACCTAGCATGATTGTCGGTGATGGCTGCAATATAAGCCCTACCCCCCAAATAAGCCCTAGTTAAAGTCCTTGTAGGTCTTATTTTCAGGGTAGGGCTTATTTTCGGGGGAAACAGGATAGGGCTTATTTGGGGGGGGTAAGGCTTATATTGCAGCCATCACTGACAATCACGCTAGGTCTTATTTTCGGGGAAACAGGGTAGGGACAAAAGGAATGTGAAATAAATTGATACAGTAATGTAATCTGTAAGATTACAGTGCACTATATATGTATTGTGTGTTTTACTTTTTGAGTTTGGCGCCGTTCTCCGTCCCCGTGCGTCTCAACGCTTGCAGGGAACGGAGCTCGGCTCTGTGATAGATCAAGTGGAGGACGGCTGCCACACAGTGCGGGAGGACATCGCAGGATCCTGGGGACAAGGTAAGTAAGCTGTACCAGGATCCTGCGATGCAATCCCGAGTGTGGCTCGGAGTTACCGCTTTTGGTGCTGAAATCCACCCCGAGCCACACTCGGGAATACCGTCAGGGGGGTTAATTCATTAAAGTGTGTTTTTTCCCCAAAAAATTGCATTTGAAAGATCGCTGAATATTTCATTAGCTTAGTGAGCGAACTAAAGTTGCCAACGTCAATCACTCAGCCATGTGTGGGCAAAAATATTTTTTTCCTTGCACATAATTGAGTACTTTTTGCAAAATAAATTTTTTACTTAGTTTCACCTAGTTCGGTAAAATAAACGAAAATTATTCTAAACGCAAACATGTCTGTAGTAAATCAACCCCACCATGTGTAGAATTACTCACGCAGATGCTGCTGGCTAGTAACTCTAGTCTAGTCCAGCAAATGACTTCCCTACATAGATTCACATAAGGAAGCCCTATTCTGAGTCTATTCAAGTTTCTTGTTCAATTTGTTTATTGAGTCATAAGGTACACAGCATTGGGAATATCAAAGTACAGCATATCAGTCTGCAAAGAGGTACAAAGATAGCCAACAATGTGCAATGATCTGGTGACTATGCCACTCGGGTCTAGGAAAGAGAACATGAGCGGTTGGAGACAATGGTGGCTCAAGAACATAGGTTAAGCCCAGAGGGGCTAATGTTTAGTTGGGAAAAAAAAAGGAAAATAGTATGCGTAACCGGCTGAGGCCAATGTCATAGAGCCAGTAGTTCATAGGTAGGTAAGTGCACCTGAATGTGCAAAAGTTAATTGAACTGGGTGGCAATTCAAACAAGAAAGGAGCAGAGTAGAGTATGGAAAGTACAACAGCGGGAGCAGAGTAAACTAATGCCGCGTACACACGGTCGGACTTTTCGTCTACAAAAGTCAGACAGCCTGTCCGACAGACTTCCGGCAGACTTTCGGCGGACTTGCGGCGGACTTGCGGCATACTTTCTAACGAACGGACTTGCCTACACACGACCACACAAAAGTCAGACGGATTCGTACGTGATGACGTACACCGGACTAAAATAAGGAAGTTCATAGCCAGTAGCCAATAGGTGCCCTAGCGTGGCTTTTTGTCCGTCGGACTAGCACACAGACGAGCGGATTTCGGGGTCCGTCGTAGTTACGAAGTAAAGATTTGAAGCATGTTTCAAATCTAAAGTACGTCGGATTTGAGGCTAAAAAAGTACGTTGAAAGTCCGGAGAAGCCCACACACGATCGGATTACCAGCCAGCTTTAGTCCGTCAGCGTCCGTTGGACTTTTGTAGACGAAAAGTACGACCGTGTGTACGCGGCATTAGAGAGAGTAAGGGGGCATGGGGGGGGGGGTAGTAGAGGAGAAGAGAGCAAGTTATTTAGGTGGGGGAGGGAAGCATAGGTAAGGAACCACGGAGGGAGTCCGTATACTTTTCTTATTTTAACAGCACCATTGATGAAGGAGGAGTGTTTTTTGGCGCCGTAAAACGCCTTGGGTATTTTTTTTGTGTAAACCAATAAATTAATTTTATCATTTGGTCTGGCACTACTTCCATTGGTGTATGTGTTATCTATTGAGCAAATATGGATGCCTGTATACAGTTTTATATATGCCATGCTAAGAAACAAGATTTTTCAGACATTTAGGTGTCATCATTCTGACAGACAAAACTGGGACAGAGGCTTTTGGAGGGGACTAGGGGCAGGCCTCCCACATACTATGGGCCCTGGCTTTTAAGGGAACACTACTCTTTGGGAGGTGTGTGCCCGGGGGGACACTTGGAGTGGTCTTGCTTCGGATTCAAGTCCATGTTTCCCCAAACCACACACACTGAACCAGCACTGACTGCTTCATACTGTGAGACTCAGAGCAGATGTTAATCAGCTCAAGCAACCTGGTGCTGGGGGGCTCCTGCTATAACCTGTTTTTTTTTTTTTTTGTCCTTTCCTCCCCTTTTTCTCGCCATAAACAGAGATGGAGGTATGTGACCTATTGAGGTCACTACCTCATTTAAAGTCTCAAAATACAACAACCGTTTTTTCCTTTTTTTTTTTTATATATACATTTTCTGATTATACAAAATATAAATACTTTATTCACAATCTTCCCTTTTTCCCTCTCTACCCTCCCCTCTGCATTTATCCCTCTTCTTCCTTTAACATATAATATACTTATTTTCTTTTCCTCTATGCCCCCCACTTCTCCTCTCAGACTCCCACTTATCACAGACTTGTGCTCTGGAACTCTATCCAACTCCTCTATTACATTTAACACATTTTCCTATTTTATCCTCTCCATAATGATACAGTTCTTCCATATTGTAGATGAACTCCACCCATTTAACCTAGTCTCTTATCATTGGGCTCTCTGCAGATTGCCAATGTAATGGAATCAAATATTTTGCTGCGTTTATTAGTTGAGGTATCACCGATTTCTTATATTGCTTTACTGTGAGTTTATCATTGTGAAGTATGTAAGTTCCTGGGTCTTTAGGCATATTCCTCCCTGTAATTTCCTCTATCTATTGTTTAATTTCCTTCCAAAATTTCGGTATTTTTGGACACTGCCACCACCGTCACTGGTCATTGTTCCTCTTCCCCCACAACCTCTCCAACAAAATGATGATTTCTCCGGTTTATATTTATGTGCCTTGGTAGGTGTTATATATCATCTTGATAAGCATTTATTATTCAGTTTTTATCGCGCTTATGTCTTTTGCTAGACCCCCTGCAATTTTCAATATTTTCTTTCTCTTCCTCATTCCAGGTAGCACCAAGTTCCCCTTCCCATTTTCCACAAAAGGTGGGATTTCAGGCTCAGCCATTGTTGTAAGGATCTTATAGACCTGAAAAATGCAATGCTTTGGTATCACCTGTACACTGAACAATTTTTCAAATGGTAATAGGTTTTCCCCTGATCTTTTTGGTTGTGGTAACGTCCTAATGAAATGCTTTAACTGATAATATCGGCATTCATCAATCAACAATAGATCCACTTTGTGCCTTAATTCCTGAATTGTGCATATTTCTCCACCTTTCATAACATTCTTTATTTGTACTTTTTTATTTTTTACTAGACATGTGCGCCATCAATAAATTTGTTTCGTTTCGTTCCGTTCCGTATTAGAATTGATTCGTATTTCGTAATTCGTGTCCGAAATTCAATCTGGATTCGTACAAAATACAAATTTTCGTTAACTTTTCGGAACAATTACGAATGTTGGTTATGATGAATTTATCATTATGAGGGGCTCCCACCATCGCTGTGCTGTGCTGACTTCCTGGGTTTTTTAACTTCATCATAACGAATAATTGTAATTAACGAACATTCTCGTTTCCGTTGCAACGGAATTTGGATTTGAAATTCGGAAAGGAAATTTCGTATTTCGTACAAAATTTGGAAGCATAGCAATTCGTATTTTTCGGATCCTCCCGAATTTTCGATTCGTACGAAACTAATCGCACATGTCTATCTTTTACTCTTTCTCTAAATAGTGCTTCTTTCCCTGGTAAAAAAGAATATGCTCCCATGAGAGGTATTAATGGTAAATTATATTCCCGTTTTGCTTGTGCGTGAATTGCATCCCAAATTCTAATTGTATTCAACGTTAATAAACTCAGGTCTTTAGAAAAATTACGATACTTTTGTGGTACCCAAATCACTTTATCCAAAGGTGTCTTACTTAATGTGTTTTCAATTTTTACCCAGCTTTTTTCCCGTGAATTAAATGTCCAATCTACTATAATATATTTATTAAGGTGCTATGTGTTTATTAAAGCGGGGTTCCGGCCGCTATATGTTTTTTTTTTAAAAGTCAGCAGCTACAAACACTGTAGCTGCTGACTTTTAATAAGGACACTTACCTGTCCAGCGAGCCTGCGATGTCGGCCCCCCGAGGCCGACCTGTCCATCGGATCGGCCGCTGGCGCCTCCATCTTAACGAAGGGAAACAGGCAGTGGAGCCTTGCGGCTTCACTGCCCGTTTCCTACTGCGCATGCGCGAGTCGCGCGGTGCTTTGTGAATGGCCCCATTGCTTCCTGGGACACACACAGTTCCCAGAAGGCAACGGGGCCGCTCACCGAAGAGGAGGAAGCGCAGCGGAGTAGGAAGAGGCAGATTAGGAAGACTGCCTAGCAACAAGGGTTTAGGTAAGTATAATTTTTTTTTTTTCCCAAATGTTTTTTTTTAATTTTTTTAGGATTTTTGGTGGACTTTTTTTGACAGGGTGGCCCTCCACTTTAAGTGTGTGTCTCCTAGGAGTGCATTCCCATTAATTTAGTCACCTATTGTTTCTGTCTGTTGGCTACTATGGCTAAACTCTTGTAGGTTATTATGATGGGATTAGCCTTGTGTCAACTTTAGCTCGTTATCCAAACCATTGTGTGATATTCTGGGTAAATATTTGATTTTATTGTTCATGTGGTGACTGACCTACTTTTGAAGTGTATAAAAACCTGTATTTCTGTTCAATAAACAGTCATTCCTTTGGAGTTTATCTCAACATCTTGTCTGTTTTTGATGCTTGGAGTAACAGGGATGGTATTAGTTCTCAGTCTGCTGGAACGGTTTGAAGGGCAGGAGGCACTGTTTGGCGGAGGCACCTAATTGGGGTGCCAAGCGGTTCCGTCACAATCGTGTTTCCTAATAAAAAGACACTCGTTATAGCAGAGATCTATCTATCAGGGTTGTGTATGGTCCAGAGTAGATCTCTTATAGTGTATACTAAACACACTATAGGTTCACTTTAAATGCAAGGAATATTGCTGCTGTTGTCTTGTCTGGTACTTTGAATTCTAGCTTATATAGTAAATAGTTAGGTTGTTCATCCAATAAGTTCATTCAAAAGACAAAAATACAATAAAAACTTTGCATCCTTAGAAACCTAAATTATTAGGGAGAAACAGACAAGCTTAGGGTTGAAGTAAGAATTTATGTCCTATGATCCCCCCGCTACATCTAGTCGTCATAGTCTATTTTTTCCCAAAATCACTGTATTGTTTATGAAAGAATAATATTTGACCTGTAGAGGAAATAAAAAAAGAACATTTGTTTTTGCTCCATGTGCACAAAATAAATGTACCAGTAATTTCACTGGCCAGCTAAGCAATATATTTCATACATACACCCCTTAGTATTTTGATTTAAACTGGAAATCCTTTTTGACAGATTCTAATGAATCTGCACTAAACCCAGTCTACCTTGATTGTTTTATGACTAAAGCCTAATTGGTTCATTCAGAAAGCAACAGTTAGATGTTCAATCTCAAAATATGTCTCAGTTGCAGTCTCCTACCTGTCGGAATCGGCATGCGTTATGGAGATCCGAGGAGGGATGCGCAGGGGAAGAGTGGTGGGTCTTGTCATGCTCGAATAGTCGGGGGAGCGGGCTCTCTCACCTGGTCTCCAGGGTGGCACCTGGAGGGTGGTAGAGGGCCGCCTCCGCCCCCTGCGGAGATCTGCACCCAGCGTGCTGGACGATGTGTAGGATCTGCTGTACCGGCCCGATTCATCTTTTGGTTTCTGTTGCTGGAGAAAAAAACAGAATAGAGAGACTTCAAGACTTTTCACCTGTGCTGTGCTCTCTCTTTGGGTAAGCCAAAGCAGGATATCCTTTGTCACATAAGAAATGCTGTAATGTTAATGATCTTATATAAAATATATACATATACAATACTGTGCAAAGGTTTTAGGCAAGTGTATAAAAATGCTGTAAAATTAAAAAATATTATAGAAATAGAAGTGTTAATAGTTATAATATTTTTTTATCAATTAACAAAATACAAAGTAAATGAATAGAATAGAAATCCAAATCAAATCAATATTTGGGGTGACCACCCTTTGCCTTCAAAACACCATCAACCCTTCTAGGTACACTTGCACATAGTTTTTAAAGGAACTCAGTAGGTAGGTTGTTCCAAACATCTTAAAGAACTAACCACAGATCTTCTGTGGATATAGGCTGTCTCAAATCCTTCTGTCTCTTCATGTAATCCCAGACAGACTCCATGATTTTCTACCTAAGACTCTCTGAAAAAGATGCTAACACCCCCTGGTTAACATGGAAACACTCCCTGATTCCATTACACAGGTTTGTTCCCCCAAGGTTTGCTCAATCCCATTCTGATTCTCCCTCCTCTTGCTCTACCTCTGAACTTTTTCCCCCCTTTTTTTTCTCTCTCTCCCTTTTTCCCCTTCTTCTTCTTTCCGCTTTCACGCTTCCTCCCCCCAAATCCGAATGTTCTTTGTTTCAATATTTTTTATTAAAATTTCAAATAGAAGGGAAAAATTACAGTCATTGAAATATAAGATTGTTAATAATGATGATCACAAATATTACACATGTAGGGTGTAATTAAATGACTATTACAAACTATTCAACTCAGGATAATATTACATCGAGGAAAATAACTAAAAAAATCAAGAGAATGAAAAGAAAAGTAAAAAAAAAAAAGAAGAAAGAAGGAGTAGAGCACATGTAAACAATATAGTATCCATTTATAAACAATTCGATAAATAATCAATCCAAATCCGAATGTTCTATTTCCCAACTCCAACACACTCTACTTTGGGATGTAAGGTTTTAGCCTCTTAATAATACAAGCTATGTTTCGACATGCACTGGATACGTGAATTATATTGTACAATTTCCTGTAATGAACATTTGGTAATCAACTATGTTCTTCTATTCTGTTATATATAATAAAAATATATTTGACTCTATCAAAAACATTCCAAACGCATTTTAAAATGAAGATCGAATGCACGTGTACACAAGCCTTGAGCCAGATCTATTCCTCTAGACCTCAGCACAATTGTCAGTCTGAGTAAAGCTGGACTCCGGGCTGATCTGTATTTACAACAGTTATACACATCAAATAAGATTAAAGTGGTTATAACCCTCTGAAATAAAACATGAACAGAACGTTTCTCTCTTTAACAAGAGTCTTCAACCATTCTAAACAAAGGGCCAGTTTACTGTCCTTCAGACTTTAGGGGGGCCAGACTGTTGCTAATGAGAGTAGAAATTGTCCTGGCATCAGTGGGAGTAAACAGTGCCCCATCTTTGGTATTAGGAGGAGGAATGGTGTCTTGTCATTGGTGTCGGTGGAAGAAATGGAGCCCCATTATTGATGTCAGTGGGAGACATAATGCTCCATTGTTGATGTCAATAGCAGGAATTATGCCCCATTGTTGGTGTCAATTGTGCCCCAAGGGCTGGATAAAGGCAAGCAAAGGGATGCATTCGGCCACTGGGCTGCAGTTTGATGACCACTGCTCTAAAGTGTGTGCAAGCCTCAATCCAAAGCACCAAATGTGATTTCAGTCTCCTCTCTTCTCCCTCAGCTATCTGCATCAGTCCCCCCTGACAGGCTCTCCTGATACTACAGATCCTTGGAAGACAGCCACACCCCATCTCCAGCACACAGCAAGTGAATGACAGCCTCAGCTATGCATGTATCCCTATGACACTGTGTAGAGGGGTGTGTCCTTTCCCTCCTCCCAGGTCTCAGATTACACTCAGCTCCCTGCTCTATGATGTGCAGTGAATGAGTGAGTGAGTTATTTAGAAGGCTGAAGAGAACTAAGTGAGGGCTGCAGTTAAACTGATATAACTTATGTAGGAGGATATTTTTAATCTCCATGTATCACCTAAGGGTTTACAACCACTTTAAATGTATTTTTGAACACAGCTAGTACAGATACTTACAGTACAGTGAATGCTAAGCAAGTACCTAATCCACTTACTATAGAGAAGGGAATGCAAAAATCTTCTAAAGCAAACAAAACCCTGCTTTACCTTCCCAGACTTTATTTATGTCTCATATGCGCCCCCTCCCAGACACTGTAGCTCAGAGTGGGAGGGTTTCAGCAGCAGATTCAGTGCTGTCATACATATTTTTTGTGATCTATAATTGGTTCAGACATTTTTTATTACCTAGTATACACATACATCATTTCTATTACTCATTACTGATGACTTATCATTTACTTATTACATGTAGACACATTTTTTTGTTGGTTTTGTTTTTATTTATAGTTTTTCATCTTTTATTATTTAAAGTTTGATGTGTGCATATGTTTATAGAGACTAAATGAGGATTCCCCTCTAGAAACTTTATATAACACAGATTTTTTCTTTGCACTTCGTACAAACCCTATAGACCGGCTATGGATTTTTTTTTTACCATGTATCTATCTTTCCACATACTAGCCCTGAAGAAGGGAGAGGAAATTCCCTTGAAACGTGTTGGCTCCACTCTTATACTTTTATCTTCAATTAATAATTTTAAAAATCATCAAGTGAGACATTTTTCTGGGCGCTCCTCTCTAATCGCCCAAGTGTTTCCTATGACAGAAAGCTGCATTAGGTGGACTTCATTGGATCAGTGAGTAGCTGTGGAACTTTGCAGGGGCTAAAAGAGAACTGTAAATTCAGATACACTTATATTCAAAGTGTAAGTTCACCTTTTTCAGAAAATGAAAAGGTGAACAACCATACTCAATATTGAACTCTACAGAATAAGACTAGGATGCCATTAAAGTCCATGGGTATGTAAAGGCAGTTGTCACAATACTTTTGACAATATAGTGTATATGCATTTGAAGCACGCAGCACTTTATTATGAGCTATACAGTGTCTTAAAAAAGTATTTATACCCCTTGACATTTTCCACATTTTGTCATGTTACAACAAATAATGTAAATGTATTTTATTGGGATTTTATGTGCTAGACCAACACAAAGTGGCACATAATTGTGAAGTGGAAGGAAAATGATAAATGGTTTTCAAAAATTTTTACAAATAAATATGTGAAAAGTGTGGCGTGTATTTGTATTCAGCCCCCTTTACGCTGATACTCCTAACTAAAATCTAGTGGAAACAATTGCCTGCAGAAGTCATTTAATTAGTAAATAGAGTGCATCTGAGTATAATTTCATCTCAGTATAAATACAGCTGTTCTGTGAAGCCCCCAGAGGTTTGTTAGAGAACCTTAGTGAACAAACAGCATCATGAAGGCCAAGGAACACACCAGACAGGTCAGGGATAAAGTTGTGGGGAAGTTTAAAGCCGGGTTAGGTTATAAAAAAAATATCCCAAGCTTTGAACATCTCACAGAGCACTGTTTAATTCATCATCCAAAAATGCAAAGAGTATGGCTCAACTGCAAACCTACCAAGACATGGCCGTCCACCTATACTAACACACTGGGCAAGGAGAGCATTAATCAGAGAAGCAGTCAAGAGGCCCATGGTAACTCTGGAGGATCTGCAGAGATCCACAGCTCAGGTGGGAGAATCTGTCCACAGGAAATCTATTAGTCGTGCACTCCACAAATCTGGCCTTTATGGAAGAGTGGCAAGAAGAAAGTTATTGTTGAAAGAAAGCAATAAGAAGTCCCATTTGCAGTTTGCGAGAAGCCATGTGGAGGACATAGCAAACATGTGGGAGAAGGTGCTCTCGTCAGATGAAACCAACATTGAACTTTTTGGCCTAAAAGCAAAATGCAATGTGTGTCGGAAAACTAACACTGCACATCAGCCTGAACACACCATCCCCACTGTGAAACATGTTAGTGGCAGCATCATGTTGTGGGGATGCTTTTCTACAGCAGGGACAGGTAAGCTGGTCAGAGTTGATGGGGAGATGGATGGAGCCAAATACAGGGCAATCTTAGAAGAAAACCTGTTATGCCTCGTACACACGATCGGACTTTCCACCATTAAAACCGTGGAATTTTGTCCAAAGGATGTTGGCTCAAACTTGTCTTGCATACACACGGTCACACAAATGTTGGCCAACAATTACGAACGTAGTGACGTACGAGACGTACTACAATGTTTTTCAGCTCTTTAGCGCCACCCTTTGGGCTCCTTCTGCTAATTTCTTGTTAGTAGATTTTTGGTAAGTGTTGATTCGCGCTTTTCTTTTCGTGTTTTTCATTTATCGCTTTTCATTTCGTGTTTTTCAGTTCATTTCTGAACGGCTGCTCGTCAACCAGACATGTTGCAGAATTGGAGGAGATAATGTGCATTGATCTTGGAGTTATTGCTTTGACATTATTTTTTTGGTTGAATAATGATTTGGTAAATTTTCTATATTTTTGGGTGCATAGAATGCACTTTTTGGTCAAGTTCTATTGGCAGATAGCATGTCTATTTTTTTTTTTTAATGCACAATACAAAAATTGTGGAGAATAATACTTGGCTATGTGTTTTACTTCAAAGAACAGTTTGGGAGTAGGCAGTTACATTTTAAAAAATACAATGTAATACAATGTAAAATTGACAAGGGACATACATCTTTGTTCTTAAAAACTACAGGATAATGGTGTTGTGGTAACTTGCCCAAAAAAAAAAAACAAAAAAAAAAAAACCATAATAATATTTTTTTTTATATCGCTAGAAAAAAAAAAAAGCCTTTGAAAATTCATTTGCAATAACTCCATCAGTATCACCAGCAAAGCAGCTTCATTATTATCCCATTAAAGAAGAAAATTGTGTGCTGCATTTGGAGATTTCATAATTTGCCACGTCATGAATGTTAATTCTCCATTACGAACGCTAGTTTACAAGACCGACCACTTGTGCATCCCGAGCATGCGTGTTTGTACTTTGGACTTTTGTCCGTCAGACTTGTGTACACATGATCGGAAAGTCCGACAACAAACATTTGTTGGTGGAAAATTTGAGGACATGCTAGGCAACATTTGTTGGCGGAAAGTCCGACAACAATTGTCCAATGCAGCATACACATGGTCGGATTGTCCGCCAACAACCTCACACCCAACATTTCCCGTCGGAAAGTCAGATCGTGTGTATGGGGCTTTAGGTTATGCAAAATACTTGATACTGGGGCAGAGGTTCACCTTCCAGCAGGACAACAACCCTAAACATACAGCCAGAGCTACAATGGAATGGTTTAGATCAAAGCATATTCATGTGTTAGAATGGCCTATTCAAAGTCCAGACCTAAATCCAATTGAGAATCTGTGATAAGACTTGAAAATTGCTGTTCACAGACTCTCTCCATCCAATCTGACAGAGCTTGAGCTATTTTGCAAAGAAGAATGGGCAAAAATGTCACTCTCTAGATTTGCACAGCTGGTAGAGACATCCCCAAAAAGACTTGCAGCTGTAATTAGAGCGAAAGGTGTTTCTACAAAGTTTTGACTCAGGGGGCCTAATTAAAAATGCACGCCACACTTTTCACATATTTATTTGTAAAAAAAAATGAAAAACCATTTATCATTTTCCTTCCACGTCACAATTATGTGGTTGTAACATGACAAAAATGTGGAAAATTTCAAGGGGTTTGAATACTTTTTCAAGGCACTGTATACTTGTATGAATTTGTTTAGTTATTTATCGATTGTATTGGAGCACATTGAGCGCCTTTGAAATTAGCATTACACATAATTGGTGATAGTCAGGCCTTTTTTTCAGCAGGAACTAGGGGGAACTCAGTTCCACCACCTCTGGCTCAGGTCTTCTGCTCCCTGCTCACCACTATCACTTGGTAACACTGAAGTCCAGCTTCTGCATTTACAAGTGATAGCTTATCTCCCAGTAGCTTCCACAGGTCAGGTCTCCTGCACAGATCCCACTAAGTGCCTGACAGGGACAAGGGAGATACAGAACAGGTACCAACGGTTCAGTGCAGTCATAGGCAGGAGAGGGTGCGTGGTAGGCTGCACCATCTGTGGTCTCCATTATTCCCTGGCGACCAGTTGTTGTTGCTCCTACTGCATGATCTCCCTTGCAAGTGACTGTAGTATAGTATAGTATGCTGGAAGGTACTACAGCCGGATAGGTGTTTCAGCCTAATATTGCAACAAAGGTAAGACATATGACAGATGGTGAAGCTTTTAAGGAGGGGGGAGAAGATGAGGGCAGTGGAGGGAGGGGGTTGTATGCAGAGGGAAGAGCTACTATTTGATGCCATTTGGCAGGTATGTTTGTGTGGTGGGCATGGTTGAGTTCCTGCACCTATTCTCTGAGAAAAAAAGCCCTGGTGATAGTCATATTTCTACTTTAAATTTGCCTTTATAATGGCTTCCTTTAATGGAATGGAAGGACTGATTGAATAGCACTATTACTCTAACATTGGGATGGAGTGAGTGTCGTAATGATACTTCATTGGAAAAATAGCCATCTGGGTGTATGTCAATGACCCAACTGTATTGGTTAAATGCAGTGTAGAAAGGTGAGGTCTGGGGGCTAGCTGTGCTGTTTGCCATAGGTAACCAGATCACAATTATAAATCAGGTATGTCAGTTGATATATATTTATTTCAAATGTGTACTTAGTGGTTTGTGAATTCTACAGTTCTAATCCTCATCTTTGTGATATTTTATCTAGCTACTGTAATGACGATGGGGGCTTAGCAAACAGAAATGGCTTTGCCCATTTTACAAGTCTTCCTCTGCAAACTGATGATTTTTCTTCCAGCCCCTCGCTGTGCCAGCAGCAATTCTGCAGACACCATGTACAGGAGATCGGCGATAAAGCCATGCAGCGCTGTAATTGTGTGTGCTCTCTCTCAAGGACGCTATCTCTGCCACACTATGGAGAATGTCTCGTGTGTTGATTGAAGTTTAATTAGAAGTAAGTTAAAAGAAAAGAGAAGCGCTATTGAGGTGGAAAATGAAATACTTGTTTTAGCAAAAGGCCAATCTGCAGTGCTCACTGTTATTTAATTATGAGAGCAGAGAAAGGAGCCCACTTACAAGCCAACATAACAATCGTTGTATGTAAGTACTTATTGAAAGAACACTCCCCTTGTAAACATATAAAAAACACACTTTAGATTGCTCATGCATTCTTTCAAAAGTCAGAACATAATTTTTCTTTTCAGCTACCGTAATTATCATATTTTAGTCTTAGTATGGAGTCGCTATATACATATCAAACTGAAATTAGGCTGTGGAGGGCCAGGCAGTTTTGTGGGCTTAAAGGTGAACTAAATGCAAATTTATAACATTTGTAGGCAAGCCGGCTATTTATTGCAGAAGAGATATGCAGCATTCACAATCTTCTTCAAGATCACATCGGTCATCACAGGCATGGCCCCTGTGTGCCAGGATGACTGACTCCATGTCCAAAAGCGACATTATCCCACTTTAAATAGGGGCAGAAATTTCTAACATACAGCTTGTCAGACAGGAGTTGAATGCCCAGGTATGCAATTACGTCACATTTCCAGGTGAACAGAAAAGCGAGTTGATAGTGGTAGACCTCCTTCTGTGGTAATGTGATGATGTTAACAGCATACGATTTTGTGTAATTAATTTTCAAATGTGAGATTGTTTTGAAAAAGTTTTATAGTCTTAACTAGGTTACGAAGGGGCGTCAAAAGATCAGAGAGGAAAAGCAACATGTCGTTGGCCTAAGCAGCTATTTTATAATCTTTCTCCTGAATCCTGATGCCCTTAATACCCCAATTAGAATGGATACTGCGTAAGAACAACTCGAGCTATAAGACAAAAATGATAGGAAAAAGCGGACACCCCTGTCTGGTGCTGTTGAGTATTGAAAAGGGGTTTGATAGGTGACCATTTACCTTAATCTAACACAAGGGTTGGAATACAAAGCTTGAATCCTATCACGCATTTTCTCACCTAGGCCCATAGAGGTGAGTACTGCTATCATATAGTCTCAGGCCACTGTATCAAACGCCTTCTTGGCATCCATAGACAAGAGGAATCCTTTGTTGTCTGACTTAGTTAGCCAATGATGGATGTTTAATGATTTTATGGTGTTGTTGCAGGCCTCTCTTCCTGGAACAAAGCCAACCTGATCCAGGGTAAAATGCATGGGTAACAGAGGAAGGAGACGATTCGCCAATATTTTCACGTAACATTTTATGTCTACATTCACTAGAGATATTGGCCTGTACTTTGTTACATTAGTGGGGTCTTTGTCCTTTTTATGTATTATGATAATGTGGGCTTCCAAAAATTGTGATGAAGTGTTAGGATAGTCTGCTAGAGAACTGTAGGCCCTACAAAACTGATGGGAGAAGGGATCTATGATGCTTTTATAATATTGTACCGTGAGTCCATCCAGACCAGGACTTTTACCGGGCTTGATTTATTTAAGGGCAGATATGAGCTCATCTAAAGTGATAGGCCAGTCGTTACTTGTCGAAAAATAGAAGAAATGCCGTGTTCTGGTAGGTATTTCTTAGTTATAGTTTGATGGGCAGAGGCGATCGAGTTATGGAAAACCAAATCTGGTATGTACGTTTTTCCTAGTATTGGGTAAACTGGTAAACAATGTCTTCAGTTTTATGAAACGCCACGCCTTGTCTGGTTTGAATTGCGTGATCCATAATCTCTGCCTTTGTGGTTTGAAGCATAGTTAGTTATATATATTTTTTATAATTTTTTAAAGACCGGCTGATCCCTTCCCTGGGCTGGCTTGACAAAGCTGATTTCCTACACCTCCCAAATGCTACTGCTTGCATCAGGGCTGAGGGCTCTTGAGAGGAGTACTGAAGCAGGATGTTGTGATGTTTTCAGGAAGCTTGCCCTCCCACCAGCCATGATCCATAGCTCTCAACTGTCCCTGATTTCGAAGGACTGTCCCTGATTTCGAAGGACTGTCCCTGATTTCGAAGGACTGTCCCTGATTTGGTCCAAATTCCCCTTTCCCTCATTCCTCCTCATTTGTTCCTCATTTTGGTCTGATCTATATAGTTATATATAAAATGCACTCTTTATCTATTAAAAAGTGTTTTACAGTGCTAAACCTTTCATCCAATTTCTAAATTGCTGTATTTGTAAATTTCAAAAGCCAATATAACAGGAATAGTAGTGGAAAAAAAGCACTTGTGGGCTTAACCAATCAATTTCTTTTGTACAATTCTCCTTTAAGGGGGTGTAGCGGGGGAGTCCCTGATTCCCATTTCAGAAAGTTGGGAGGCATGCATGATCTGTCTGCATTGCAAAGAAAGTCACAAAAACACAATGATGACATCACTGGGTCTAAAATAAGGTATATAACTAAAATGGAAAGGTTTTATGTTAAAATTTTATTATCTTGTTAATTAGGAAGAAAAGGGGGGACCAGGAAAGACAAAATATAAGCATATTAAACTTCAGCTTTAGGGTCTTGGGTCTCAGTTCACCCAAATTTGATATTTTTGTAATAGGAAGAACCTGTTGGGCCCCTGGAATATCACAAAATTCAGATCTCCCTGCTATTGCCCCTATTTCATCTAGGCGGTACAATTGTCCCCACCTTTGTGTGTTCCAGCTCATGTTCTTGGTGTCTCCATAGTATAAAAAAGTGACTTTGCAATGAGCTAACATGGCTGCCTTTGCCTGGACTGACCCTCTTTTATTCTTACCAAAGGAGAGATACCAAGGCTCCCGGCACCTCTCACATCTTGTACTAAAGAGAAAAATGTTCATACTAGGCACTATATAAATATTTTACATCTTCTCCCCCGTTAAGACTGCCGGATGGCTTGCTAGGTCAGCTTACTGCAGAAAGAAATTCAGGAGACAGCCTCGGTATATGAAGCAGAACAAGACAGAGACTGTATATAAATATAATATATTGAGATGCAGATCTTTTCTTGGTCAGTGAGTGTTAAAGACATCACAATATCCAAATGTCCAGTCAATTGACAATACTCTATGAACAGAGAAAGACATATTATTATAATTTCTAATGGTATCTGAACAGCGAAGAGTTCCAAGGTCCTGGGGTAATCTAAACCAATATTACTTTGCAGATCCTAAAGGCCCAAAGGGAACAATATATAATAAAAAAAATGACAATTGAAGAGTTGTCTGAGCACTGTCTGCATGGGGTCATGATTATTAGAGACTTCAGATCTAAAATAGAAAAAAAAAACATGGTCCCATGACAATCTTTGCATTCCACTCTACATAATGGCAGAATGCATGTGTACAGTATACAGTGGGACCATTTACTGTAGGGTTTAATGGACCCTTTATGATGCAGGAGGGGAGTTTGGGGGAGCATGGGGTGGAGGGGGAGTTGATAAGGAGAAGCTCAGACAGCCCCTTAACCCCTTCCTGCCCAAGTCTATAGATTAATATTCCTGCATGATACTTCCCTGCAAGCATATGTTAAACTATGTCTTATGAGAGCTACCGTCCACCACTGTCTGTGGCTGGTAGCAGTCAAACTTAGCCTCCACTGACAGCTTTGATCCCCACTTACAATCAGGAACCAAGCACACTGGTTCCTGATCATCTGGTCAATACATCTGATATCATAATGACATGCTAGCTGAAGCCTTCCCAAAGAGTGTTTTCAGCTTGCAGAGGCCACTTGAGCCTATAGATGGCACTGTAAATAGCAGTGTACCTCTGCTTATTACTGTAATTCTCTGATACAACTATAATATTTTAAAAATAAATAACAAATGTATATGGACAGTATACATAGCCTATGAGCCTCCAATCCCAGATGCCGCTAAGGGGAAACGCATCGGTGCGGAGCTACCGGTGTGACGTCAACACGCACAGACCAACCTCTACTCATGGCGGCTGTGCTTATATGACATTGTTTGCCTGTTTTACACGATATCTCTGTTAGTGCAAAACTTTTATTTAAATACTTGATTTAAGCAGTATAACACTATGAGTCCTCTTCCTTACTTTTAATACATGCAACTACGGGAGTCAGAAGTTGAGAACCATCAAGACACATAGGGGCCATCTAGGAACAAGCTGTAACTTCCCAGCTGGGAATATCTTTATGTGCTTATGATCTCCATCATGGGATCCAATGGTCTAGTAAGCGGCCCATTTGTCTCCAAGAGCACCGTGGTGATATAGAAGCACCTTATGTATGGTTATTTTCTGCACAAGAGCACCTTTCTTTGCACATGGATGAACCTTATTGGGATATTAATATGAACTTTGGATCATCATTTTTCTCTGCATTGTGTTGTTTATATATGAATTATTAATTATTTATCACCGTAGCACTTTGCACTTTTGAGAAAAAGTGCATGATATGAATTTCTTTGTGCATTGTTCGCACTTTAACTACTTGCTGCCAAATCATGTACCTGTATGTCATTTGACTTCAAGTGGTTGTACCGGGTGATATGCAGCTGCAGGCATCACCCCAGAACGGTCGGCTCTCTTGTAGTAACAACCGGAGAGGCTAAGCAGCCAATCTGTTGGTATTACAAGCAGCAGGAGAGGACACCTCCGCCTTCCGCCGCTCACCTGGGCTCTCCTGGCCGGTGACACAAAGAAAGCCGGAATTGGCTTTGTTTGGGTCTCAGATATGGTAACCCAGAAGCGATGGCATGACATATTTACCTGGAATTATAAAGGCAAATGCTGTTCTTGTCATTTGAATGATTTCCGGTGCAAAAATGGGATTTGGGGTCCTATAGACCCCCAGATCCCTCGATAAAGAGTACCTGTCACGTGCCTATTGCTGTCACAAGGGATGTTTACATCCCTTGTGACAGCAATAAAAAAAAATTAAAGCAACAGTCTAAAAATAAAAATAAATAATGAAAATGAATAATTAAAAAAAATAAAAATAAATTGAAAGTGCCCGCGTCCCCCATTGCTAGCTCGCAAAGACGGACACATGCGCCGGTCCTGAACGCACGCAAACCGTGATCGACCCATACTTGTGAGGTATCACAACGAATGTCAGATCATGGGCAGTAATTCTAGCACTAGACCTCCTCTGTACATCTAAAGTGGTAACCTGTAAAGGCTTTTAAAGCCTCGCTTATGGATAGTAAAATTTACATTGTTTGTCGCCGTTGTGCGGGCATGCACAATTTTGAAAGTGTGACTTGTTTGGTATCTATTTCATCTTTTATATTTTACAAAAAAAATGGGTTATGTATTGTGTTTTTTTGCATTAAAATTTTAAAAAGTGTATTTTGTTCCCAAAAACTGCGTTTGAAAACTGCTGTGCAAATACTGTGTGACATAAAAAAATGCAAAACCCAGCAATTTATGCTCTAGGGCCTCTGCTTATATAAAAATATATAATGTTTGGGAGTTCTAACTAATTTTCTAGCAAAAAAATAAACAGATTTTCATATGTAAACAAAAAGTGCCAGTAAATGCCTGGTCTTTAGGTGGTTAATATTTGAATTTTAGAACATTATCTGCACTTTAAATAGTAGTGATATATCATTAGTTTATTGATGCTGCAGGTATTCATGATCACATTGTGATTTTTACATTCACTAGTCCCTAGCCTGCCACCTGCAAGGAAATGCTGAGATTTGTACAGGTGCACCTCATAAAATTAGAATATCATCAAAAAGTTAATTTATTTCAGCAATTCAATTCAGAAATTGAAACTCATATATTTTTTATATAGATGCGTTACACACAGAGTGATATATTTCAAGTATTTGTTTCTTTTAATTTTGATGATTACGGCTTACAGCTAGTGAAAACCCAAAATTTAGAATCTCAGAAAATTAGAATATTACATAAGATCAATAAAAAAAAAAGGATTTTTAATACAGAAATGTTGGCTTACTTAAAAGTATGCCGATGTACAGTATAGTATATACTCAATACTTGGTCGGGGCTCCTTTTGCATGAATTACTAGATCAATGCACTGTGGCATGGAGGTGATCAGCCTGTGGCACTGCTGGATAGGTTGCTTTGATAGCGTCCTTCAGCTAGTCTGTATTGTTGGGTCTAGTGTCTTTCATCTTCCCCTTCTCTATGGGGTTTAGGTGGAAACTTCACCTTGGACTTCATGCAACTTGGATTCTGTGCCTCTCCACCCTTCTTACAGACTTGGGGACTTTGATTTACCAAATTAAATGCAACATTTTCCACAGTCCGTGATGATTTGGGGAGCCATGTCATCTGCTGGTGTTGGTCTACTGTGTTTTATCAAGTCCAAAGTCAGCACAGCCCTCTACCAGGAAATTCCAGAGCACTCCATGCTTCCCTCTGCTGACCAGCTTTATGGAGATGCTGATTTCATTTCCCAGCAGTACTTGGCACTAGACATGTGCACAGCCAAAAAATTTGTTCATTTTCGTTTTCGTTTCATTAGTTTATTTTTTTTTTTCATTTTTCGGGTCATTCGTTACGATCGCGATTCGTAAATTCGTTCATTCGTAAATTCGTAAATGCGTTAGTTCGTACATTCGTAAATTCGAACATTCGTTCATTCGTACATTCGTTCATTCGTACATTTTTACATTTGTTCATTTGTAAATTCGTACATTCATAAAATCGTACATTTGTAAATTAGAAAATTCGGATATTTGTAAATTCGAAGTTTGCCCTAATTTACCAATGTCCAATTTTATCGAATTTAGGAATATTCGGAAAAAAATCGTTAAACAAGTTTTCATTAATTCGGATATTCCCGAATTAACGAATTTGTCGAAATTAGGTAAAAAACTAATTCGGAACGAAACGAATTGCACATGCCTACTTGGCACCTGTCCACACTGCCAAAAGTATCAAAACCTGGTTTAATGATCATGTTATCACTGTGCTTGATTGGCCAGCAAACTCACCTGACCTAAACCCCATAGACAATCTGTGGGGTATTGTCAAGTGGAAGATGGGAGACACCAGACCCAACAATCCAGATGAGCTGAAGGCCGCTATCAAAGCAACCTGGGCTTCCATAACACCTCAGCAGTGCCACAGGTTTATCGCCTCCATGCCACGCCACATTGATGCAGTAATCCATGCAAAAAGTCCATACTATACTGTACATGGACATACTTTTCAGTAAGCCTACATTTCTGTATTACAAAACCTTTTTTTTATTGGTCTTATGTAATATTCCAGTTTTCTGAAATACTGAATCGTGGGCTTTCACTAGCTGTTAGCCATAATCATCAAAATTAAAAGAAAGAAATGTTTGAAATATATCACTCTGTGTGTAACGCATTTATATAAAATATATGAGTGTCACCTTTTGAATTTAATAACTGAAAATAAATTAACTTTTTGATGATATTCTAATTTTATGAGATGCACCTGTAGATCTGTGAACCAGCATCACATATAACCACAATGCATCCTATTAGTGATGGCATAGTAGGAAATCCAGCCCTATAATGCACTAGGGCCCAATCATACTATTACCTCCTTTGTAGCTACAGGTTTCGGTATACAGGGGAGGAGCACAGCTTCTGCAGAACTCTGATGAACCTGCACTGACTTAAACAAAGCAGGTTTAAATTCAAACTGCCCCATCCTTAAGTTAGGGGAAACACGACTATAATATTTTTTAATATGTAAAAAAAATAACAAAAACATACTGCTTTTAACTAAACAAAAAAAAACATCATAAAAGTGAAGGGAAATTTCATCAAAGTCAGATGTTGTGAAGTTGGTTTCACTTGACTTTTTGTAAATAAGGCTTGTGTCAGTATTACTTTGTGAAGCCTGCAGGTACATCCATAGCATTCCATACCTTGCACCGAGGAGACGGAGTTCAGAACACAGACGCAGAATCATTTGTTAGTCTGCCCCTCAGTCTAAATTGCCTTTATCGAAAAAGCATTTTATAAAGGGTCAAAGTCTACATTTGATTTTTCATTCTGACAGTTTACAAGAGCAGCTCTGAGCAATTTTGACATTCATTTTACTGTACTGTGAAGAAAATAGATGAATATATAACAGTAAAATCTATTGTGTAGATGCATTTCTCTTTTCATGAAATCTTTCCAGCCATAAAGTGCCAGCAGTCCTTGGCATTCCCTTGTAGTGGGCAGACAGCCTTCAGCAGTCTCTTGTAACATTTGAGCAGCGTACAGGATGCCAGAAATGTGTCCGGTAAGGCAGGGGTTCTGCTTCTTCAATTTAAGCCCTGAACATGTGATCTCTATCAGGGCCGGGACAAGGGGTGGGCAGGAGGGACGGCTGCCCTGGGCACTGTAGTATCATGAAAGGTGGGAGGGAGCGCAGCATGGAGATTGGGGGGGGGGGATTGTGTTGGGAGGGGGAATTTGGGGGCGGCAGGGGGTGTGAATTGTTCTAGGAGGGGAAATTTGGGAGATGCTAGGAGTTGTGATTTGGGGGGATATGTGTTTGGAGGGGGAATGGGGGAAGAGGACCAATAAAGACTATTTACTTCTACAAGCGGCTTGCTGGTGCTATTGGGCCCTCCACATCACAGCATCCTCTTGTAACATGTTAACAGTTTTCGTCGATCACATATATTGTAATTGCAGCCTCTTGTAATCTATTGCTAGTAAAGGGATCACCCTTTTGTAACATGGCAGTTGTAAAAGTGAGTTTCAGATATGCTTGCAGGTTGTGAGCACTGCAGGTACAGGTCTGCACAGCTCTGCTTCAGTTAAAGCGTTATTAAAACCCACTTTGTGATTTTTACCTACAGGTAAGCCTATAATAAGGTTTACCTGTGGGTAAAATAAATATATCTCCTAAACAACCACTGTTTAGGGGATATTCACCCTGGGTGCAGCCAGTGACATCACCGGCGCATGCGCTCTGAAGGTCCAGCATACCTTGCCAGAACTTCGTGCTGGAACCGAGGGCTCCCGCGCAATCACCATCGTGGCTCCCGCCAATCACACAGCCGGAACGCGTGAACCCGGAAGAAAGGTTGGGGGAAGATGTCAGCCCTCTCAGCGGTGACAGCGGGGCGCTGGAGGGCTTCTTTCTAAGGTATGTATTTCATAATGTGCTAGTATGGGATGCATGATGCCCTTGTCTTACAGGTGTTTTTTTTTTGTTTTTTGTTTTTTTTTTACAACCGCTTTAACAGTAATCTGGTTAAAGTCACAATGAAAAATATCCTTATTCTCCAAAAATAATGCATACACGTTAATGGTCCTCTAATCTTTTTTGCATGAAATTGTTTCTTACTGTGTCTATCTGCCTCCCTGTGAAGTCCTTCAGGAGTCACAAACCTCTCCTTTTCTTCCTCACTTCCAATTTCACTCGTGCTCCTTTCACCAGGTGAAATGCAAGCTCACCTCCATTAAAGACCCCTAAGGGTCAACAAAGTATGTAAGCAGATCAATCTGATGGACCAAACTCAGGTGTTCAGGTGTTCATTTTCCATTAAGGGTGATGGTATTCCCTCTCCAAGATGGCTCCACACAGCTGACGCATAGGTCATAGGCAACAAACAGAAAAAAAACAGCCTCCAATAGTGCAGTACCTGGGTTATTAGGCTCAAAAAACAGCACAGAACCCACTTCATAAAATAAACTCACATTTATCAAATAAAAAACAGGCATATATAAAATTCCAGCATCTCACGTAATCCAGTAAATACTCCTGCCGCCATTTTAAATACGTTCATACGGCCAAACCAGGAAATATTGCTTCTGGCTGTTTTGCACTGGCTCTAAGCTGGTCCTAGGCATCTAAAGTATTGCAGTATTACTGTCTAGGCTTGGGGTAGGTAGAAGTGGAAGTTACTCACTCAGTCCCTTTAAGTGGTTCCTGGAATCCAAGAGGCTGCTGTATGGGCACACTGCTATACAGCTGGGTCTTGATTTCAAGTTAGCTTCAGCTGAGGCTGGTAAAGGGTGTTAGGCCTCCAGCTGCACCGTCTCTCTTCCTCTATCATCTAGTCTTCCTTCTGCCCAGTCCCCCAGCACAGGGGTCCCCTACAGATGACTGGACTCTGCTCTCCTGACTACCAGGCTTCTGAGTATTTATGGGTTGTTTCTCTACCTACTGAACCTTGTCTCCCCATTTATGGGAACTCCATAAACATTCAGGCTGCAGCCTCTGTTCCTCCGTCACCGTTTTTCAAGGTAAATATATTTCTAAAGCTGCATTGCCATGAAATTTTTCGCCACATGTCAGTAACAACCCATGCAATCCATACATACAAAGAAACCAAAACAAATACGTTAAACAATTAAGTTATGTGTAATAATAATACTTCGTACAAAATCCTTTGTTGGTAGTGACAGCTTCAAGACGCCTCCAGTATGGAGAAACTAGTCGCATGGATTGTTCAGGTGTGATTTTGGCCCATTCTTCCACACAAACAGTCTTCAAATCTCAAAGGGTCCCTGGGTCTCTTCTATGAACTCTGATCTTTAGTTCTTTCCATAGATTTTCTATTGGATTCAAGTCAGATGATTGGCTGGGCCATTCTAGCAGTTTTATTTTCTTTCTTTGAAACCAATTGAGAGTTTCCTTGGCTTTGTGTTTGGGATCTTTGTCTTACGGAAATGTGTACCCTCGTTTCATCTTTATCAACCTGGTAGATGGTAGCAGATTTTAACAAGAATGTCTTGGTACATTTTTCCATTCACCCTTCCTTCAATGACATGCAGTTTGCCAGTACCGTATGCTAAAAAACAGCCCCACACCATGTTGTTCCCACCTCCAAACTTCACTGTTGTTATGGGGGTGTTTTTTGCGGTGATGTGCAGTGCCATTTGACCTCCAAACATGGTGTGTATTATGGCATCCAAAGATTTCAATTTTGCTCTCATCTGACCGGACTATATTCTCCCAGTATTTCACAGGCGTGTCTAAATGTTATGCGGCAAATCTTAAACAAGCTTTTTCTTCAGCAATGGAGTCTTGCGTAGTGAGTGTGCGTACAGGCCATTCAGGTTGAGTGCATTACTTATAGTTTTCTTTGGATCATTGTCATGTTGGAATGTCCAAGTATGTCCCATGAGCAGCTTCCTGACTGATGAATGGAAATGTTCCTCCAGTATTTTTTGATATCATACTGCATTCATCTTGCCAACAATTTTGACCAAATTCCCTGTGCCTTTGTAGCTCACAAATCCCCAGCAATACAACAATACCCAAATGATCAGGTGTGTCTACACACCTGATCATTTGGGTATCGTTGTCCTCTTGTGTTTTATCTTAAAAAATTAGTGGTATTTGATGTCTTCCCCAGTATCTCCAGAAATCTACAAGCATTTTGGAAGAACAGTAATTAATTTATATCTAGTGGGGTTTACTGGACACATATATATGATTAGTATATTTATTTTTTATAGGATCACATCCTTTATTGGATCACATTATTTATTGGATCACTGTGCTATATTAACCCGGCCATAGTAAAATGACGTCCACAGATGGGATCTCCCATCCTGGGTGGACGTCACATGACGGCCTGGGCTTCCCCGCCGTCTAGGGGGCGCGCACGCGCGCGACGCGTTGCTCGGGACCCGGTGCGTGTGCCCGGCGGCCGCGATGTCCGCCGGGCACCCACGATTGCCCGTTAACCGGACCGGACCGTGGATCTGTGTGTGTAAACACACAGATCCACGTCCTGTCAGTTGAGAGGAGACCGATCTGTGTTCCCAGTACAGAGGAACACCGATCGCTCTCCTCCCCTTGTGCGTCCCCTCCCCCTACAGTTATAATCACTCCCCTAGGAAACATTTAACCCCTCGTCTCCCCCTAGTGGTTAACGCCTTCCCTGCCTGTCACATTTATACAGTAATCAATGCAATTTTATAGCATTGATCGCTGTATAAATGTGAATGGTCCTAAAAATGTGTCAAAAGTGTCCGATGTGTCCGCCATAATGTCGCAGTCACGAAAAAAAAAAAACGCGATCGCCGCTATTAAACTATAACTTTTGCGCAAACCAATCAATATACGCTTATTGCAATTTTTTTTTTACCAAAAATATGTAGAAGAATACGTATCGGCCGAAACTGAGGAAAAAATTTGTTTTTTTTAAAAAAAAATTGGGATATTTATTATAGCAAAAAGTAAAAAATATTGTGTTTTTTTCAAAATTGTCGCTCTTCTTTTGTTTATAGCGCAAAAAATAAAAACCGCAGAGGTGATCAAATACCACCAAAAAAAGCTCTATGTGTGGGAAAAAAAAGGACGTCAATTTTGTTTGGGTACAACGTCGCACGACCGCGCAATCATCGTTTAAAGTGCGACAGCGCTGAAAACTACAAATTGGTCTGGGAAGGAAGAGGGTGAAAATGCCCGGTATTGAACCGGTTAAGGTTGATGGTAGTGCTTTATTAACTTTTTTTATATATTAATTTACCCAGTAGCTGCTGCATTTCCCACCCTAGGCGTATACTCGAGTCAATACATTTTCCCAGTTTTTTGTGGTAAAATTAGGTGCCTCGGCTTATATTCGGGACGGCTTATACTTGAGTATATACGGTATTAAAATATTTACAAAAATGTGAGGGGTGTACTAACTTTTATGAGATACTATATATACGGTATATATATATATACAAACACATACATACAGTATACACATATACTGTATATAAAGTATAAAATACATTTTCTGGTATTATTCTTTTTTATAGACTTTTTAACCAGTTATTTCTCTGCTACGTCTTCTCATAACCAGATGAGCACATTTTCATTTAAGTGTATGTTCTCACATGAACCTTAATCTCTGGTTACTTTCCTTTTTTTAATATTGCAGACAGGCATGATTTAATACAACATTGTACTTCGGTTTCAACCCATAAAGACTATTACCCAATCAATCATAAGGCTGGAACCAATGAATATTTATTACAATACAGATTTATAAATCAAGCTCTCTTTGTTTGCTGTCCCTAAGCATTAGTAAAAGACCATTAACGTAAAGTGTACCTGTCACTAACAAGAAATGATGGCTGTTATTTTGTTAACTAAGCCAATATTCAGTCTATCATTATGTTGAAGAAAGATGACTGCAAAGGGCAAAGTTCAAAATTTGATTAACTACTGAGGACTAGTTCATTACTTTTACTAAACGTGATTTTTCCTAGCAGAAACTAGAGGACAAGATGTTTTAATAACATGGTTAAAGTGTATCTAAACCCAAACGAAAAAAATGTAATATATTGCAGCTTAAATGTGGTGGCTGCATTAGTTTTCTTTTTTAAGCTTTTTTTTTTCTTTACTTTTACCTGATAATCCTGCGAGTAACACCTTTCCCTTTCCCGGGTGGCTATAAGCACTCACTCCGCTGTATCTATGGAGGAAGCCATGATTGTGACCAGACTGCTCTCCTGATTTGGACTACAAACACATTTTCCTTTGTTCATCTCTATTAAAGTTCTTGGGTTTAGGTATCCTTTAATTCCCACGTTCCTTACTTTATGTAAGTTAGACTGGTCTAAACAAAAAAACAGAATGGTCTTTTAAAGGTGGGGCTTAAAGCCTAACTCTGGACAACTGAAAAAATGATCCCTTGCAGTGGGACCGTGCCTGCACTGCAAGGGTTAATAGCTTGTTTTGTCTAGGGGTAAGGGGAAACAGTTTTACTTATGTGATCCTCCTATCCCCTGGCTGATGGTGGTGACAGCATCATGATGATGCATCATGTCCAATGTAGTTGTGTGGAGGAAAATGCCTTGCTGATGTCAGAGGTCAGATGAGAATGGGCAGAATGGAGAATGGTTCCAACACCTTCTTGAATCTATGCCACAAAGAATTAAGGCAGTTCTGAAGGCGAAAGGGGGTCCAACCCGGTACTAGCAAGGTGTACCTAATACGCCGGTGAGTGTATGTGCCACATATAGAGTGTCCTTCTGTTAACTTGTTGTGAATTCAATTGAAACTTCAATCTTCCCTCCTTGCCATCTTCTGTAAACTACAAGTTCCCTAGTTAAAAAAATTGACATCTTGCATCTCAACATGTTGCCACACATAAAGTAAAGTTAAAGGGGTTGTAAAGGTAATTTTTTTTTTTTTTTTTTAAATAACAAACATGTCATACTTACCTTCACTGTGCAGCTTGTTCCGCACAGAGTGGCCCCGAACCTGCTCTTCTGGGGTCCCTCGGCGGCTGTTTCAGCTCCTCCCCGCAAGAACTAACCACCTTAATGCGCTATAGCCGCTCACTGTATCACTCGGCCCTGCCCCCCGGCGCGCCGCGTCATTGGATGTGATTGACAGCAGCGCGAGCCAATGACTGTGCTGCTTTCAATCCATCCACTGTAGCCAATCAGCGACCAGGCTGAGCTGCAATAGAGATGACGGGAACGAGCAGCGGAGATTCGAGGTGTCAGGTAAGTAAAACGGGGGGGGCTGGGGGCGGCGGTATTGTCAAAAGTTTTTTCACCTTAATGCATATAATGCATTAACGTGAAAAAATGTTTAACTTTACAACCCCTTTAAATAAAGTTTTAAAATAATAAAATAAAATAAATAAATAAAACAGACAAGCATTTAACAAGGCATCACAGCGCTTGTGCACAACTAAAGCGTTGGGACTCCTGGAATAAAAAGGGATTTAGGAATATTAATTTTAAAAAAAACATGAATGGGTGGGAGGGGGTGTGTGGGTTGTAGGGGGGCTGCACATTTTGCCAAGAGATGGGCTTTAAGTTATTGAAAAAGTCCAATGACTGTACAAAGGAAAGAAGCCTATAGCAATCAGATTTAATTTTTTCCCTCATATGATAAATTTAACGTGAAATGTGTTGTCATGCATGACTGCACTTTAGATTTAGTAACTGCACTCTGGACTTCCTTATCAAAGAAACCGCTAAATGGTTTGAACAGAAAGGATTGTTGTTTTTTTTTTCACAAGGTCGTGTTATGTAAAGGCAAATCATTCTTAGAAGACTTTTTGTCTGAACCCTATCCATTTATACTTTATATGCAAGCTCTAATGGCAGGTCTTAAATGTTCTAGGATAGTTTAGTATATTGGAGCACACAAGAGTGATGGATAAGCCTATAACAACCAATCACAGTAAGGCTCTCATTTTTTAAAGCTGGTTACAAAATTAAGACCAGATCCAGACAAAAACTTTTTTTTTACTATCGGACAAATTGGCAAAGACATGCACGGAGCTTCAAAAAAGTGATGATAAATAATAATAAATAATGAATAAATAAAGCAAAGGACATACATGACAGTTCAGAAGGAAAACCAGGCAATAGTGGGTTAAATTTAGGGCTGTGTATGAAAGGTTAGGACTCTTACCTGATTGGACAGCAGAAGGGGTGATTGGGAAGAGTAGCAGAGATAGTAGTTGAGGGCAGGAGTGAAAGGGTGCCACTTGCAGTCTGGAAATCGTACGAGGAACGTCCCTCCCTTCTGCCCTTGGTGATGGTGCTTAGTCATAGTTGCTAAAGAGGGTGGACGTTGGCGGTTGGGGTCCTTGACGAGGGTCTAAAACATGGTGTCTATTGATAAAACAGTGGGGCCCATCTCAGGTATGGAGTCCTTCGGTTGGTCTTGTTCAGTTTAGAGTGACTGGGTAGTTAAGGCGGTAGGGGTCTGTGGTCAGTTAGGATAGTCCTTAAGGCGGTGTTTGGTGTTTTTGGTTTAATAAAAGGCTGAGCTGGCAATTTAACCCCAATGCAGTTGGGTGTCTTTAATGAAGATAAGAGGGGTGGTGTTGGGTGCAGAAATAGGTAATATGGGTAAGCTGGTGATATCTGAACTACTCTAGTCAAGGGCTAGAACCACTCATTATAGTCTCCCATACAACAAATCTGTCACCTTATCCTGGAATTCCACCCTCCAATCCATAAATTCTACCCTCCAGTCCATCTATTCCACCCTCCAGTCCATAAATTCTACCCTCCAGTCCATCAATTCCACCCTCCAATCCATCTACCCTCCAATCCAATCATTTGGGCACCCTATCCTATCATTCCAGACGCCCATCCAGAAATGTCAGCCCCAAATCCAGCAATTCTAGCATCCTATTCAGCTTGTAACCTCAACTGGTATTGTCAGTGGTAAACCATGCCCATGTATAACACAAGTAAATCATCTGCTTGTCTGAGCCACTAACTAAACTTATGTCAATTGCTAATACAATAGTAGAAAACACGCTGGCAGGTATATAAACAGAAAAAAGCTCCTACCAAAAAATAGTCAAACTATGTAACAGTGGTAACTGTGTAAATTGTCGTGCTAAAATATGATAATATGCAAGGGTGACTGAATTAAAATAAAATATAACATAAAAATATGAAAAAAACACACATGCATATGTAAGTGAAAATAGGCCCAGATTAGGTCTTACAAAACATTGCAAAGACACTTTGCAGAAAGGGGTGTTCAATCCATTTTTTTATTGCACTTCAAAGTAAGAACATTACTCACATGGATAAAAACAATACCCACTTTGTATGCATAATGTTCCCAAAATGCATGATAGGGGTTCCAAACAATACTTCACATAAATTTCCGATCCAAGTAGGCGTGGCATGGCGACGTCACGTGCATTAGCTCATCCCATTGCGTTTCGTGAAATGTGACATCCTCAGGGACATAAATGCCATGCTTGTCCCCACGCCTGTTTTTATATGTACTTGACAAGGGAGGTGACCCCATGATTATTTGTCTCAAATTGTACTTTTCTGTATTCTAAAATGGCTGACAAAGCTATCCAAGCCTTGTTTTGAAAAATTTAAATGGCCGCCTAGCACGAACCAGATAGTACCAAGCCTCACTATAAAGTTCAGCAGTGTATCTCGGTCTCAAATAATACTTCCTGTATTCTAAGATGGCTGACAAAGCGATCAAAGCCTTGATTGAAAAAAGGAAATGACCGCCCGGGACAGAACCAGATAGCACCAAGCCTCACTATCAAGTTCAGCAGTGTATCTCGGTCTCAAATAATAATCCCTGTATTCTAAAATGGCCAACCACTCATCCAAGCCTTGTTTTGAAAAAAGGAAATGACCGCCTGTCCAGAACCAGATAGCACCAAGCCTCAGTATCAAGTCCAAGATGGCCGACGGACCAAAAATAACTTAGCTTCGTTATCAATATAAAGATGGCCAGCGGAACGACAGCCAAGCCTCGACTTCAGTCCTGAATTAACCAGCCGCAACTGAGCCTTGATTGTAATAAAAAAATGTCTCCTAATGAAAACAAAGATGGAAATATTACTTATATAATGCAGAAAAAAACCTGAAACTCCGCCCAAATAGTGGAAAAAAAACTAAAATTAAATCAAAGGACTACATGCAGAAAAGTTGCAAAGGCCAGAATGTAAACTGCAGGACCAAAAATATGGGACGAGTGTACCAACGATAAAACTAAAAAATTTGAAATTGGGACATAATACAAAAATGTATAAAAAGTTATTAATATAAAAATCAATTACAAAAATAATAACCCTTATCAAGTGGATACAAAATATTGCCACAATTTAAAAAACAGTCAATAATAAATGTACAAAATGTTTTCATAAAATATGCAACATAAGACAATACTGGTAGGACAATCTAAAACATGAGTGGGTTAGTGCTTGTTAAGCCCGTATCCATAGAACAAACCAGAACCAGAGTGGGTTTTTGCGTTATTAACCTCCCTGGCGGTATGATTATTTCAGATTTTAGGTGCTGAAAGCGGTACCATTATTTTGCACAGAAATTTGGCGTTTTATATTGCAGGCCTGTAATTCTTAGGAATAGTTCACTTAAATCTGTCCAAACAAGAGTCTAGTAGACATCCCGGGTATGATAAAGTTTTAAAAACGAAATAAAAAATTATAATATAATAAATAACTATAAATAATTATAACAAATAATAATATAATAATAATAAAAATTATATAATAATGTAATCAAATCAAAAACACAGAAATTGGCTCAGTTGCAGAATTGTAGCTTTTGTTACTTTTAGTGTTTGATGATGGATTTCCTCACAAATCACTATCGCTCAATTCTGCAAGTGATTATAATTTATTATCACTTTTTTCTAGCTGGTCTAAAACCACTTTTGATGTAAAGAGACAGTTTTGGTTGCTATGGACAATCTCCAGTTTCCTGGCAGAAAGAACAGTTTTATATATATAAACCTGCATGCAGGACACTGGGCAAACCACTAGGGACAAAGGGGATGTGTAGTTATTTGATACAGTACTGTAATCTGTAAGATTACAGCATGCTGTATATATACTGTGTGTTTCACTTTTGAATTTACCGCCGAACTCCGTCCCCGTGCGTCGCAACGCTCGCAGGGAACGGAGCTCGGCACTGTGAATCGAGCGAGACACAGCGGCTCGCCGATCACAGCGAGGAGACATCGCAGGATCCAGGGGACAAGGTAAGTAAACTCTTCCTGGATCCTGCGATGCAATCCCGAGTCTGGCTCGGGGTTACCGCTTTTGGTATGAAAAATCCACCCCGAGCCAGACTCGGGAATACCGCCAGGGGGGTTAATAAACGCATTGATATCCTACTCAATGTTCATACCATTTGGGCTATAGGATTTCAACTCATAAATCCATCGGGTCTCCAGTTGGGAGACCCCCACTCCTTAGTGATCCTCCCCTTCAAGGTGCTTCATACTTATCAATAGCTACAAAGAGGCTTTCCCGTAGGGTCCTTGATGGAGACTGCGAGCCAGGCCTTCTCCTCAAACATCAGTGCCTGACCTCACAAATGCGCTGCTGGAAGAATGGTCAAACGTTCCCATAGATGTTCCCATAGACATGCTCCTAAACCTTGTGGATAGCCTTCCTAGAAGAGTTGAAGTTGTAATAATAGCTGCAAAGGGTGGGCCAACTGAATATTAAAACCTATGGACTAAGAGTGGGATGCAATTAAAGTTCATGTGCATGTAAAGACAGGCATCCCAATACTTTTGACAATAGAGTGTGTATATATATAATATATATCTATATATATATATATATATATATATATATATATATATATATCTATATATATCTATATATATATATATATATAGATATATATATCTATATATATATATATATATATATATATATAGATAGATAGATAGATATATATATATACTGTATATACACTATGTGCATTACACACCACTATGCTTTTTTTAATGGAAAGAACAGAGAAAAGCAATTTTTTCCACTCTCTTACTAAACCTGGTATGAAGGAGTGAAGGGAGGGGAGTAAGGTGTAGGACTTACTTCTCTGACTCATTTTCCTAGGGGGGAGTAAAGGTAAACAAACATTCAAAAAGGAGACTATACCTCCACCCGCTGGATGGAATAATAATATGTAGCATTATTATGTAATCCAAATAAAAAAAAAATTGTTCCGACTATAGCTTCTGGCTATAGACCCATAACCATAGCAAGGGGGACATTGATGCACCCTAAAAAGGAAAATAGCCTATTTGCTTTATCTCATACTTCTGACCAGTTTATCTTTCTTACACAGCTCACACACTTAATTTGCCCATAAATCAAAACTACGTTTGACAGAAGGACTGTGGAGGGAAGAGACATCCTCTTCTACCCTTGCCATGCCAAGTACTGAATGAAACAGTGACGGATGTCATGTGGATATGTGTATGTACGTGTGTGCCAGGAAAATTATAGTAGCTGTACTAATTTCTTTACTCAAAATAGATTTTCCATATGGCTTCACTGTCAAAAAAGCTATCTCTATTAATGATGGTTAGTGAGCGAGAAATGCCAGGGTGTCGCCAAGGAACCAAACTGGAATCAGCTGGAGTCCAGGAATCTTAATGCTGAACTCCGGGGAAAAAATAACTTTTTGACATTTTGCTATATAAAATAAATGATCTCTAATGATGGGCACCCCGTGTGAGGATGCTGCTACATAGGGTAAAACCCCTATTTTCATTTAACCCATACACAACTATGAGGCTTAAACTTTCAACACTGAAATTTACAGAGATGGCTCCAATGCAGTGATAATAGTGAGTCGCTAATCTCTCTAGCAATACACACCAAACTGGGCATGTGCAAAGTGCCCCATGGCTCTGTTCTATCAGCAGATAGCAGTGGAAGAAGGGGAGGTTAAGAGAAGACAGGATCAAACAGCCTTTCTACACAATGCAGAGGATTAACCCCTTAGGTTCCACATTGGGTATAACAAGCATGCTTTACTGCATATACAGACTGATTTTACTGTTGTGGGTTTAGTAACACTTTAATAAGATTGTATATACATCGACAGTCTATATTCCACAAGACCTTATGAGTACCAACAGCTCTTGTATAATACATAACAATAGCCATGTGGATTTCCAACACATTTCAATAAGCCCTTCTTCAGGGGTAGGGGAGATAGATATCTGTATTATACAAACTTGTAATATTACAACCTTAGAGTACAAGGTGGTCTGTGAATGGACATGGGAAGATTGTAACTTTCATTTACCCCCTCCTCTCCCCTTGAATGCAGGGCTTTTTTTCAGCAGGAACGCAGGGAACGCAGTTCTGGCACCTCCAGCACTGAATGTATGTAATGGCAAGGAGTGATGAGGGGGTCTATTGATGCTGGCTGCTGGGTGATTGATTGTCTTTGGTGGGGATTTTTTTTTGCAGGGTAGGTCTATTGTTGGTGGGGGGTCTTATGTTGCTGGGAGGAATCTACTGTTGAGGGAGAGGTATATTGTTGCTGGCTGCTGGAGGGTCTATTGATGTTGGCCAGCCCTGCTCTCCCACTCGCCAGCCCCAGCCCGCAAGCCGCCGCACTTACCCATCCAGGTCCCAGGCGGCTTTGTTGGCTTCCCCGGCTTCTCCTCCTTGCCAATCCGGTTGCTTCTCCTCCTGGGTAATCCCGTATCAGGACCCGCTTCCTGTCCTGATTGGCCGGGAGGAGAAGCAGGAAGACAATAGCGAATTGTCACAAGTGGGTGGGCTCAGGGCACAATGCTCTGCGCCCCGAGCCCACCCTTTTTAAAGCCAATTAGAGCCTCATGCGCTAAACATGTGCTTCGCAGAGATTAGGGGCCATGCGCATAGAGATTAGGGGGGCGGCGCCCCTGCACCCCGTATGGACAGGCCACCGCTGCTGAGGACACTGATGTAAAGGGGGGACTGTGATGTTGAAGGAACAAGAGATATGTCACCAGTACACCAAGAATCTCTAAGAAAATGTCCAATAATTTTATTAAACTATCACATCACGGTGTAAAATAGTGACATTTTGGGGCCACGCAGGACCCCTTTATCCGACATGTGACAAGTGCAGTGTAAAGAGGGAGGGGGACTGAGAACACTGATGTGAAAGCGGGGGCTGTCATGTAAAGGGGAGCTGAAGGCACTGATTTAAGATTAAAAAAAGAGGGTGGAGGGCATTGATGTAAAGTGGGTCTGTGATGTGAAGAGGGGACTGAGAACACTGATGTACAGTATCTCACAAAAGTGAGTACACCCCTCACATTTTTGTAATTATTTTATTATATCTTTTCATGTGACAACACTGAAGAAGAACTTTTCTACAATGTAAAGTAGTGAGTGTACAGCTTGTATTACAGTGTACATTTGCTGTACCCTCAAAATTGCTCAAGACACAGCTATTAAACCACTGGCAACAAAAGTGAGTACACCCCTAAGTGAAAATGTCCAAATAGGGCCCAATTAGCCATTTTCCCTCCCCGGTGTCATGTGACTCATTAGTGTTACAAGGTCTCAGGCCTGAATGCGGAGCAGGTGTGTTAAATTTGGTGTTATTGCTCTCACTCTCTCATACTGGTCACTGGAAGTTCAACATGGCACCTCATGTCAAAGAACTCTCTGAGGATCTGAAAAAATGAATGATTGCTCTACATAAAGATGGCCTAGCCTATAGGAAGATTGCCAAGATCCCAAAACTGAGCTGCAGCACAGTGGCCAAGACCATACAGCGGTTTAACAGGATAGGTTCCACTCAGAACATTCCTCTCCATGGTCGACCAAGAAGTTAAGTGCACGTGCTCAGCGTCATATCCAGAGGTTGTCTTTGAGAAATAGACGTATGAGTGCTGCCAGCAATGCTGCAGAGGTTGAAGGGGTGGGGGTCAGCCTGTCAGTGCTCAGACAATACGCCGCACACTGCATCAAATTGGTCTGCATGGCTGTCGTCCCAGAAGGAAACCTCTTCTAAAGATGATGCACAAGAAAGCCCGCAAACAGTTTGCTGAAGGCAAGCAGACTAAGGACATGGAATGGATTACTGGAAACATGTCCTGTGGTCTGATAAGACCAAGATAAACGTATTTGGTTCAGATGGTGTCAAGCGTGTGTGGCAGCAAACGGGTGAGGAGTACAAAGACAAGTGTGTCTTGCCTACAGTCAAGCATAGTGGTTGAAGTGTTATGGTCTGGGGCTGCATGAGTGCTGCTGGCACTGGGGAGCTACAGTTCATTGAGGGAACCATGAATGCCAACATGTACTGTAACATACTGAAGCAGAGCATGATCCCTAACACACCTCCAAGACCACCACTGCCTTGCTAAAGAAGCTGAGGGTAAAGGTGATGGACTGGCCAAGCCTGTCTACAGACTTAAACCCTATTGAGCATCTGTGGGGCATCCTCAAATGGAAGGTGGAGGAGTGCAAGGTCTCTAACATCCACCAGCTCCGTGATGTAATCATGGAGGAGTAGAAGAGGACTCCAGTGGCAACCTGTGAAGCTCTGGTGAACTCCATGCCCAAGAGGATTAAGGCAGTGTTGGAAAATAATGGTGGCCGCACAACTTATTGACACTGTGGGCCCAATTTGGACATTTTCACTTAGGGGTGTACTCACTTTTGTTGCCAGCAGTTTAGACATTAATGGCTGTGTGTTGAGTTATTTTGAGGGGACAGCAAATTTACACTGTTATACAAGCTGTACACTCACTACTTTACATTGTAGCAAAGTGTCATTTCTTCAGTGTTGTCAAACGAAAAGATATGATAAAATATTTACAAAAATGTGAGGGTGTACCCACGTTTGTGAGATACTGTAAATGGGGGACTGTGATGTAAAGGGGGGGGATTGTGATGTGAAGGATTTGAGTCATAGCACAAACATAAGATTCAGACCTCTGCTGGAGGAAAATTTTACTGACCAGTCCAACATGAATTTTAATTTAACACCCCTTCCCCCTTCTCTAGACTGTAGAACCATTAAAGGAATCGTATTATGAATAATACATAGGCTGCCACTGACCTCTTATTATATAAATGCTAGGTGTCATCCGAGGCCCTGTGGTGAAACAAGTATGCAGATCAGGAGTTTTGACTTCAATTTGACATTGCAGGGCAAAGTGTCTTTGAGATTGACTTATTTTAGGTATACTTGGAGCTAATTCTAAGTCTTTTTTAAAGTGAACCTATCATTAACGCCAAACTCCCCCTCAGCCCCTCTCCCCACACCCACTAGCTAATTACCGGGATGAAGAAAAAAAAATCTAAAGACCACTTTTTGCTCACCGGAGTCCACAGTCATGTCACACTCCAGTTCAGAGTCTTCTCTCTTCTTTGGTTACAAAACGTGGGGTCCTTTTTCAGGTGTCCAGGTTACTGGCTTCATGACATGGACACTTCCTATTGGGTGTAAAGCCCTGGGATCCTCTCAAAATCCAGTAGATGGGCTATACCCTGTTTCCCCGAAAATAAGACCTAGTGTGATTGTCGGTGATGGCTGCAATATAAGACCTACCCCACAAATAAGCCCTACCCTGTTTCCCCGAAAATAAGCCCTACCCTGAAAATAAGACCTACAAGGTCTCTAACTAGGGCTTTTTTGGGGGGTAGGTCTTATATTGCAGCCATCACCGACAATCACGCTAGGTCTTATTTTCGGGGAAACAGGGTAGGTGATGTCTTGTTTATATTCCTACCCCACACGTTCCTGGAAATAAGGCTCATCAGTAATGGGTGCTGCATCGATTACCAGCTGGATACCAGGAACACAAAATCCATGTACATATTTGCCAGGACACCATGAATCTTTAGTCGTCATCCAAAGGTTTTTATTGCAGACAGATCACATCACAATGACAAGTGCAACATTTCGGAGCCACGCAGGACCCCTTCGTCAGGCATGTGATGATGATGATCACATGCCTGACAAAGGGGTCCTGCGTGGCTCCGAAATGTTGCACTCGTCTTTGTGTTGGGATCTCTCTGCAATAAAAACCTTTGGACGACAACTGAAGATTCCTGGTGTGCTGGTGAATATGTACATGGACGATAGGTGATGACATTAGTGCAATGGGATCATGGGAGACTGGCTGGCACACCCACACCTTGAACCAGCACCAACGAGGAAGCAAGCCGGCGGACTTAGGTGACTATAAATTGCTCCCTAAAGTATTTAAAAAAGAAAGGCACACTGAATAGGCTGGTGGAAGTGGGTGGGGGGGGGGGGGGGGGTGGGGTTAGGGTCTGCTAACTCAGGAGCAGTGCAACGGTAGTGTCACCTAATCACAGGAATGAAGTTCATTCATAGGATCAACAGGTATTTGTGAGATTCTGCAGGCTGTCTAAACACTTTTAATGCAGTCACAATTACATGCTACAGCAATTTTTTTTTTTCATTTAATCGAAAGCCAAAGTTTCTCTTTAAGCTGACCATTTTTCACATTAACATCTAAAAAATGTTAAACAATTACCGTTTATGGAACCTTGCTGGTGTCTGAGCTCTACAATATTTTATCCACTGATGATGACCTAGACTGTGCATTATTGTTCTGGCACATACCGTACAGGAACACTATGCCCAGGTATTATTATATGGCTATGGCCAATCTCACACAGGGCTCCAGAATATATTCAGATAGGAACACTCTGTATGACCCTCGCCATTAAACTGTCAGGATTTCCCAGCAGACACATTACACAATTCTGGACACGGTCGCACTGCTCCAGAAAACAAATTAGATTCCAGTAATTGACTCTGCCATGGCAATGTGCTTTAGATTAGTCCTGTAAGAGTGAATTCACTGGTTGCAGAGTGGATTATCTCCTGAAGAAAATCCTATAATATCCCAGACGTACACAGAATATCAAGCCAGACAGTAAACCTACAACTTTTCAGTAGGTCCATATGGGGGCCGAAAGTGCCCTATTGTATGTCGTGAGCATGAGATGTGTCTACATTTGTAAAAGATCTTCTAAGCACAATAGGAACACAGCAGAACTCTCTACACAAAGGAAGGTCTTCTACAAAGACCACTCTGGTGTCATGGAACTCCTAGTAGGATACATTTGGCGTATTAAAGAGTATCCATATACAAAGGCAAAACTTCAGCATCATTCGAAGAAGGCACTTGTGGGACTCCTGAGGCTTAGATGAAGATACTTGTTCTGTTTCAACACCTTGCTGCTTTACGGATTGACATGCCTCCTGTAGCCCTCGGTCCATCTGGCCAGTATGGTTACCTGGTGAATAAGTGTCTTCCACAGACAGCTTAACTCTCCAATAAGACATGGCAGTTTAACAAGTTTTGCTTGTTAAAATGCATAACTAGGGTATTGAATATGGCTTGTCTATTCTGCTTAGACCATCACTCCATCATATTTCCAATAATACTAACAACATCACAACAAGTTGGAGTTAAATGGCCATAGCAGCCTTTTAACCAAAATATAAGTTAACATTTAATAACTTATAAAACACTTAAGGAGCATTTGATGGCACAGTGGGAGCATTTGATGGCACAGTAGCAGCGTTTGATGGGCACAGTGGCAGCGTTTGATGGCACATTGGCTGCATTTGATGGGCACAGTGGCTGCGTTTGATGGGCACAGTGGCAGCAATTGATGGGCACAGTGGCTGCATTTGATGGGCACAGTGGCTGCGTTTGATGGGCACAGTGGCGGCAAATTGATGGGCATAGTGGCTGCATTTGATGGTATAGTAGCTGCTTTTCTATGGTACAGTGGCTGCATTTGATGGGCACATGTGGCGGCAATTGATGGGCACAGTGGCTGCGTTTGATGGGCACAGTGGCTGCATTTGATGGGCACAGTGGCGGCAATTGATGGGCACAGTGGCTGCATTTGATGGTACAGTGGCTGCATTCGATGGTGCAG
This sequence comes from Lithobates septentrionalis, assembly GCA_037952835.1. Classification (NCBI taxonomy): domain Eukaryota; kingdom Metazoa; phylum Chordata; class Amphibia; order Anura; family Ranidae; genus Lithobates; species Lithobates septentrionalis. The sequence goes on along the minus strand of JBBDGP010000034.1, from coordinate 1,957,469 downwards.
TGGCTGCGTTTGATGGTACAGTCGCTGCTTTTGATGGCACAGTGGCTGTGTTTGATGGGCACAGTGAGGCTGCAATTGATGTTTTTTTCCTTCCAGAATTTTTCAGTTTGTTTGCGCCCCCTCAAAATTTTGAGCTCCAGCCACCACTGCCCAAGCCCCTTTAACCCCTGTCATGCCAGCCCTCCATCCATTTCCTTGTGCATTTTACTTCGGGCCTGTTCATGAGATGTTCACTGGTCATTTGAGTGTAAAGAAACAATAATCTTTTAAACCTTATGCCTACTATGAAGGCTGGTATCTTAATGAGGAAACATGAAGATAACAGGAGGTCTATCTAAGTACTAAACCAACTAGTCCCAAGACCCAGGTGAAGTGGAATATAACATTTAAAGATATGAAAGAAACATTGAAGAAAAGTTGTAGTTACACTGAATTGCCATTACAAACAGTGCCTTGAAAAAGTATTCACACCCCTTGAAATTTTCCACATTTTGTCATGTTACAACTAAAAAAGTAAATGTATTTTATTGGGATTTTATGTGATAGACCAACACAAAGTGACACATAATTGTGAAGTGGAAGTAAAATGATAAATGGTTTTCAAAAAGTTTTACAAATACATATGTGAAAAGTCTGGCATGCATTTGTATTCAGCCCCCTTTACTCTAATACTGCTAAATTTAGTGGAACCAATTGCCTTCAGAGTCCACCTGTGTGTAATTTAATCTCAGTATAAATACAGCTGTTCTGTGAAGCCCTCAGAGGTTTGTTAAAAAACAAAACAGCACTATGAAGACCAAGGATAACACCGGACAGGTCAGGGTTAAAGTTGTGGAGAAGTTTAAAGCAGGGTTAGGTTATAAAAACATATCCGAAGCTTTGAACATTTCTCAGAGCATTGTTCAATCCATCATCCGAAAATGAAAAGAGCATGGCACAACTGCAATCCTACCAAGACATGGCTGTCCACCTAAACTGACAGGCTGGGGAAGTAGAGCATTAATCAGAGAAGCAGCCAAGAGGCCCATGGTAACTCTGGAGGAGCTTCAGAGATCCACAGCTCAGGTGGGAGAATCTGTCCACAGGACAACAATTAGTCACGCACTTCACAAATCTGGCCTTTGATGGGAAGATGGATGGAGCTAAATACACGGCAATCTTAGAAGAAAACCTGTTAGAGTCTGCAAAAGACTGAAGACTGGGGCAGAGGTTCACTTTCCAGAAGGACAACGACCCAAAACATACAGCTAAAGCTACAATGGAATGGTTTAGATCAAAGCATATTCATGTGTGAGAATGGCCCAGTCAAAGTCCGGACCTAAATCTAATTGAGAATCTGGGGCAAGACTTGAAAATTGCTGTTCACAGACGCTCACCAATCCAGTCTGACAGAGCTTGAGCTATTTTGCAAAGAAAAATGGGCAAAAATGTCACTCTAGATGTGCAAAGCTGGTAGAGACATCCCCAAAAAGACTTGCAGCTGTAAAGGTGATTCTACAAAGTATTGACTCAGGGGGGCTGAATACAAATGCACACCACACTTTTCACATATTTATTTGTAAAAAAAATTGAAAACCATTTATCATTTTCATTCCACTTCACAACTATGTGCCACGTTGTGTTGGTCTAGCACATAAAATCCCAATAAAATACATTTACATTTTGGTTGTAACATGACAAAACGTGAAAAATGTCAAGGGGTATGAATACTTTTTCAAGGCGCTGTAAGTATAGAAATCCAATGCAACAGTGATGAATACACGATAAGTGTTCTAGCACAGCATTGGGCCAAAATGAGGGAACATGAAGATAACGGGAGGTTTATCTAAGTACTAAACCAACTAGTCCTAAGTTCCACTGAATTGATAAACATAGATATGTATGGAATAGTATAGAATAGAATAGTATAGCAATCCAATGCAACAGTGATGGATACACAATACAATAAGTGTTCAAGCACAGCATTTGGCCCCTTTCACAATAGTGGACCGATCGAACTCTGTCAGTTTTTCAGGTGGACCAGCATTTGGCCCCTTTCACAATAGTGGACCGATCGAACTCTGTCAGTTTTTCAGGTGGACCTGATCAGACACATCAGTCTCCTCAATGGAGCAGCAGGTGTCAACGGACATGTGTCCGTTGACACCCACCAACATCCGAACCTATCCGCTAAAAAACAAACCAGAAGGATGGGGATCTGTTCTCTATCCGTCCACCAGATCAGATGGCAGTTGAGTGTAAACAGATAGGTAGTTGGCTGTGTCTGTGTCCGCTCTGAATAAGTGGAGCGGACACGGACAAGCCATCCACCTGCTCATGGAGCCTACCCCCTGTAGAAGGGGCCTTAGTTTGATCACTGCATGAGTTTCTCCCTTTGAGGCAAAAGCTGAGTTTAAAATCACAATGCAAAGATTAATAAAAACCCAAATGTCATATATACTATTACCCAAAAAGCAGCCTCCAAGAATGCTTGTTGGCTAGTGATAAGCTGGCCATACATTAGTAGATCTTCGAATGAATGTTTGTATGAACATTCGTACGAAAATTCTTAGCAAATTCGATGAATTGATGAATACCTTTTGAAATTTTGTTTGCTTTTCACTTTTGATTTTGGAAGGAATGGACTTTCCTGAACGAAAAACCACATGCACTTTTAGAAATTAAATCCTGCTCCTTCAATTTTTTTAGTCACTGCAGTCGAAAACAACCATCCATCTGACCCCACTAATGATTAGAAAATTAGACAATGAAAATTTTTGAACTAAATTTTGCTAGTGTATGGCCAGCTTAATAGTTGGATTCCTAGGATATATCTTCTTTCTGGCCTCTTCTAGATAGAGATGTCAAGTGAAAATATAGGTGGTCTGTTAGCCTGATTTACAAGCCCTGCACTGCAAGATGTGATAGGACCAGTGTCCGTAGATGTGAGGTGATAGGTAGTATGCAGAGAAGTGATTGATGAACTGTGCAGTCAGTATAGGACAGGGCTGGGGCGGTCCAACTCTCTACTATGCTGCTAGCACTGGGTATTTTAGATCTTGCTGCAGCAAAAAGGACTGTTAAGAATAGGAAGAAGCCTTCAAATAGCACTCTTTATGAATATTGACTGTAATAATTGCTGGAGCTTTAATTTGGCTTTAAGGTACCCATAGGTAGAAACAGCAGCCACCCAATCTGGACTGTCCACTCAAACGATTGGTTACATATGAACAGCGACGATGCTGGCTATTGATTTGTACAGAGTACAAATCTGACAGCTGCTGCTGTTTGCAGGCAGCAGTTAGTAACGAACGACGGTGAGAATCTAGTAATTGTCATTGGTGGCCGCCCCTGGCTGACCCATGCGGCCATGTGAAGGCAGCCTAGAGTCGTGTTTCTCAACTCCAGTCCTCAAGGCGCCCCTAACAGGTCATGTTTTCAGGATTTCCTTCAGTTGAAACAGCTGTGGTAATTACTAAGGCAGTGAAACTGTTCAAATAACCTGTTCAAAATAATGGAGAGCCTGAAAACATGGCCTGTTGGGGTGCCTTGAGGACTGGAGTTGAGAAACACTGGCCTAGAGGATAACATGTGATCAGCACTGGTCAATGATATGCACGCAATAAACACCTCCTCATTGCTCAGACCTTTAGACTGCATACATATGCTTTATTTGACTAGGTTTCACAAATACCTTTTATTATTTGTAATTGTTTGTGGGGACTAGAGAGGAAAAGTCTTGCCCATGCATCCACTGGCATTGGTCTGTATGTGAAGGCAAGACAGGCATACATGCCTATGTCTGATCGGCGTATTTTTGGCACTGCACCCGCCATTGTCAGAAGGCGGGTGCAGTGCCAACAGACGCAGATCTCCTTTGAGCCACAGCTGCACATGACAGGTGCTGCTGCAGCTCAAAGGATGGCATTGTGATGACCAGCATTTCCTGAATCAAATCTACAATGTGTGCAGTGATGGCACAGTGGGCCCTCTCCCTCCTAGGTCCCATGTGCACTGCATACTCTGCACACTTTCCAGTGCCCAAACCAGATGCTGCAAGTTCACTAGTAAAGAGAACCACTTACCTCTTTTATTGAATAAAGTAGGGATATGCAATTAGCGGACCACCAGCTGTTGCAAAACTACAAGTCCCATCATGCCTCTGCCTCTGGGCGTCATGCTTGTGGCTGTCAGTCTTGAAATGCCTCATGGGACTTGTAGTTCTGCAACAGCTGGAGGTCCGCTAATTGCATATCCCTGGAATAAAGTATATAGACTGAAACATGGACTGGCTGCACACAAATCCACGTGGTTAAAATGAATCTGAGTCACATACAGTACTGTGCAAAAGTTTTAGGAGGTTGTGAAGAAATTCTGTAAAGTAAGAATGCTTTTAAAAATATATAATTTAATTGATTATTTTTTATCAATTTACAAAATGCAAAGTGACAGAAGAAAAATCTAAATCAAATTAATATTTGGTGTGACTACTCTTTGGCTTCAAACCAGCATCAATTCTTATGCCCTGTACACACGACCAGTTTTGCCGTCGGAATAAACTCTGAAGGTTTTTACAACGGAGTTCCGACGGAATTCCGCTCAAGCTGTCTTGCATACACACGGTCACACCAAATTCCGACCGTCCAGAACGCGGTGACGTACATGTACGACGACACTAGAAAACGGAAGTTCAATAGCCAGTAGCCAATAGCTTCCGTCTCGTACTTGCTTCAGAGCATGCATCGTTTTTGGTGCGTCGGAACAGCATAGAGACAAGCGGTTTTTCTGATAATAATTTGTTCTGTCGGAAAAATATAGAACATGTTCTCTATCTAAGTCCGTCTGAATTTTCGACAGAAGAAGTCCAATGGGGCATACACACGGTCGGAATATACGATGAAATGTTTCCATCGGACTTTTTCTGTCGGAAATTCCGACCGTGTGTATGGGGCATTACACTTGCACTCTTTGTACACTTGCACAAAGTCATGGAATTTGAAGGATTAAAGCGGAGCTCCAGGCTTCTTCAGAAAAAAGAGCTACAAATACTGTAAACATATTGCAAGAGCTCAGGGTTAAAATCATACAAAGCCTAATGAAAGGCCAGTCCAATAAGTTCTTTTAAAAGGTTCTTGAAAAGTCATTAATCATAGTAATAGCCTGTGGGTGGGACAGGCAAATGAGTGAAGGTCTAAAACACTTGAACCCTTAGGGCAGAAACTCTTCTTAGGAGTGTCGACTCTGTGAAGCTAGTGCATAAGACAGAAAAAGCGCCTCTAAGTGTAGCATTTAATTAAACATGGAATTACAGCAACGACAAATGAACACTCACATGATGAATGTAATAATAAGGCTCATCTGTTGAAAGAAGGTTCCAGATGGAGATTGTATACAGCATGCCAGTCCAGGTATATAGAGACTGCGGTATGACAGGAAGAGGAGCCAGCAAGATCAAATCACAAATACTGTAGCTGCTGACTTTTAATATTAGGACACTTACCTGTCCACAAATCCAGCAGTGTCTTCACCCAAGTCATTTTTTCAATCGGCTCTTGGGTGCTGCCGCTGCCATTTTGGCTAAGGGAAACCGGCAGTGAAGCCTTGGGACTTCACAGCAAGTTCCCTACTGCTCTTTGTGAATGGCCCAGCGGTAGGGGAAGGAGGAGGGGGACCAAACTTCTGGCTGAGGTCCCCATGGCAAAGTCAGCCAGAGGTGGCAGCGGGTACCTGTCAAGACCAGGTACCCCCCGAAAGGTGCTAAATATAGCAGCAGAGGAGGGGAGGAGGCAAACAAGCGTAGCTTCCCCTTTTGGGTGGAGCTTTGCTTTAAAGTCAGGTGTATGATTAACCAATTATACCAAGCAGGTGCTAATGATCATCAATTTATTATGTAGATTGAAACACAGTCATTAACTGAAACAGAAACAGCTGTTTAGGAGGTTTAAAACTGGGTGGGGAACAGCCTAATTCAGTTACTAAGATGAGGCTGTGGAAGAAACAGGTCATACACCATGGCAAGACTGAACACAGCAACAAGACACAAGATAGTTATACTGCATCAGCAAGATCCCTCCCAGGCATAGATTTCAAAGCAGACTGGGGCTTCAAGATGTGCTGTGCAATCTTTTTTGAGGAAACACAAAGAAATAGGCAACTGTAGATGCAGTGGTCGGCCAAGGAAACTTATTGTAGCAGATGAAAAGACACATCATGCTTACTTCCCTTCAACATCGGAAGATGTCAAGCAGTGCCATAAACACAGAACTGGCGGAAACCAGTGAGACCCAGGTACACCCTTCTACTGTCTGGAGAAGTCTGGCCAGAAGTAGTCTTCATGGAAGAATTGCGGCCAGAAAAGCTATTCCTCCAACATGGAAACAAGGCTAAGCGACAGAAAAATGGCAGCAGGTGCTTTGGACCGAGGAGTCAAAATTTGAAATAATTGGCTGAAGCAGGAGGCAGCCTGTCCAAAGGGCTGGAGAGCAGTACAATGAGTGTCTGCAGGCAACAGTGAAGCATGGTAGAGGTTCCTTGCAAGTTTGGGGCTGCATTTCTGCAAATGGAGTTGGAGATTTGGTCAGGATCACTGGTGAGAAATACAGGCAGATATTTATCCATCATGCCATACCATAAAATGTATTCTGCAGCAGGATAACAATCCCACACATACAGCCAATGTTATTAAAGCAGAAGTAAGCCCATCAATTAAACAGTTTCAAAAAACAGTTACATTTCTGGCACCTGCCTGTATGTAACACTCACATTGGTTGTGCTCTCAACCTAACTGTCAAACCATCCAATGGTTGGTGTCATAACTGATCACATGTGCAGCATCATGGAAGTTGAAGATTAAACAAAGGCCAAGATGGCAGCTTCCTTGACTGAAAATTATAGGAGGCATTACTTCCACTTTAAGACGTGTAATGAAGAACAAGGAGTTATAGAAGTGATAGTTTGGCCCCCACCGAGACCTTATCTCAACATCATGGAGTCTGTCTGGGATTACATGAAGAGACAGAAGGATTTGAGGCAGCCTACATCCACAGAAGATCTGAGGTTAGTTCTCCATGATGTTTGGAACAACCTACCTACTGAGTTCCTTCAAAAACTGTGTGCAAGTGTACCTAGAAGAATTGATGCGGTTTTGATGACAAAGGGGGGTCACACCAAATATTTATTTGATTTGGATATCTCTTCCGTTCATTTACTTTCCATTTTGTTAATTGATAAAAAATAAACTATTAACACTTCTATTTCTGAAAGCATTCTTAATTTACAGCATTTTTTACACCTTCCTAAAACTTTTACACAGCACTGTAAGATCGATGTGTTTAAAAAAAAAAAAGTGCTCTGCAATCATTTCAAACACATTCAAATCCAAGGCCTTTCATTTCATTGGCTAATTATTCATCGCAATGCCTACACAGTTTTTACCAAACGAGATCTGACCTATTTGGTGTAATTTTATTAGGACACATTGATGCAGCGTCCGTTGTATGTACTATTTGCCAGCAATTTAAAGAAAACATGTAGCAATTATAAATGCTGGTGGCAGTGGTCGCTATTGTTTACATACTCATGATAGAGAGATGATTCTGAGTATTTATGCGCATGATGCTCTGATTCATTTTCCGCATTTATGATTCATATTCCCTGTGGGATCTTGTTTTTAAACTTGGCGTGATTGCAGTAAGTGATCATGCATTTCGTTTACTATAATCAGTTCTCCCCCGATAAAATGTGTACTTTCATCTCTGTCTATTTATAAGCTCCTCGGGGTAATGGTTACCTATAACCTTTTCAGAGTAAACATGAATCTAAACACGGCATTTATGAATTTAAAGGGGATCTCCCACAGGGGTTGCTGCATTGTAATATTAACACGTTTCTGTTTATTTTATAAAAAAACGTAAAGCCCTTCAGCTGCAAGGCATGTACTTTATATTTAAAGCTGAAGCCTGGGATTCTTTGGGTCTACCCTTTCAATCGGGCCCCTCTGCATTGCAAGGGTTAAATGCTCATTTAAGTCTTGAGGTGGAGAAATAAGCTGGAATTACTTTAATTCATTTTAGTTAATAATTTTCATGTCTGCAATGGGGCTTTAACGTCCATGATCATTACAATCATCTTCTACAGGGGTCTATTTATAAAACATTTTCTACACAAATGTTAGGGACATTGGTGCAAGCTGAACTAAATTTTCCCATATTTTTTCTAATAGATCTATTCGTCAGCTGTATGATTTTCTGAAATAACTCAATGAGAAAAAATACCTCATTTCGGCCACTGGATGGAGCGGATGATGCAGGAATTACTCTATTAGTAAAAATACAGGGACATTTTGTTCAGTTTGCATGAATGCTTCTAACATTCATCAAACAAATGTTTTATGAATAAACTCCTTTGTGTATGTTTAGCTGCTGATGTATGTGCTGCTTGTCATTTGAACAGCTTTAGCTACCCTGTTTCCCCGAAAATAAGACCTAGCATGATTGTCGATGATGGCTGCAATATAAGCCCTACCCCCCAAATAAGCCCTACCCTGTTTCCCCGAAAATAAGCCCTACCCTGAAAATAAGACCTACAGGGACTTTAACTAGGGCTTATTTGGGCGGTAGGGCTTATATTTCAGCCATCACCGACAATCACGCTAGGTCTTATTTTCGGGGAAACAGGGTAGTAATAGTATGTAGTGCTACCCTCATAAGGGCCGCTGGTGAATGTGGTCATCCCCCACCCTGCACATCCAGGCACACAAATTTTCAGTTGCTCAGAGACAAGAAACAGTCCTTGCAGCTTTGTTTTTTTTTTTTTTTTTTTATTAGGGGAATTTAACTTGGATGGGGAAGGGTGCATATGGGATGTCCATTTGATAAATGAAACTCTGTAGGGACTTGAACTATATACACTCCGGTATATACATTCTCTCCTCTTCTACCTCCAGCACACACTTGCTTGCAGACTATCACTCCCAGGACCAGCTAGCACAGGTTCCAGACCCAGCACAGTCTCAGCTGGGTCTGCTTAAATTCCCTTTGCAGGCGGGCCCCTATGGTGTAGCAAAAATGGAAGTCTTTGGTGCTAGCTGGCCTACAGGCTACTACTCCTAGTACCAACTCTCAGGCACTGTCAATCCTCCTGGCTGCAGCTGCCACTTTCTTCCACTGCTGGTGCCACCAAAGTCCTCCAGACTGGCTCTGCACCGATCCCAGACTACTCCATTCCAGTACTCTCAGGTGTGCCTCCCAGTCCTCTTGATTGTGTGTCACTCGACCGCCCTCTTGACTGTTCCTGTTCCTCCTGGAGACTTGCCCGGCAGTGTTCTCCCGCTGTCCTCTTCTTGCTTCCAGTGCCTCCTGGCAAGGACACCTCCGTGGGTTTTGAGAAGGTCCCATCCACACCTGAGCCCAGGCCCAAGGTCACCCCCCCCCCTCAGACCGAGGAGCTCCCTCAAAGGCCATGACAGTCTAACACTCCATCTCCAGCTTCCACCTGAACTCTCCTCCCCAGCTAGGCTGAACCAGTGTTTTACAGGGTGTCTGCCCCCTGCCAACCCAAGTTAGGGATTGGTCAGGGCCCTCAGAAAACTCCAGGCAGCTCCACCTTACTTCCCCTCCCATCTTTTTAGAAGGTTCCACTACATTCTAGAAATAGGGGGAGGTCTCAGTGCTGCTGCCTGTGAGTCATCCAGCTCTCCCTGGAACTCTGCCCAACCCAGGAAAAACACAGACAGGTTTGGCTGCCAGTGAAGCCTGCACAAATTTACCTACACTTAAACACACAAAAACTATCTACACTTCTAGCACTAGAGGGTGCTACAAGTAATGCAAACAAAACTTTAGGAAAAGTTGTGGCAGAGACTATTGAAAACCTACAGTGGAAAGAGGTCAGTCACTACCATGTTAAAATCAGTTGCAGTCACTACTTCCTACAACTAATATTCCAAAGCTAATGAGCAGCTTGTTCTTCTACTGGTTCTCCTGTATGATAGTGGTTGTTGTGACTAACCTCAGCATCGAGACTGATTGCTATAGCCCTGTTCTCACTGACTTTTATGTTAAGGTCATTTATTATTATTATCTTTGGCATCATTTGTTTTGGCATAATAGGTGAAGGAAATAGGGAATGCAATTGGATTGCGTTACTTGTGTTATTTTAACTGACAATTGCGTGGACATGCGACACTGTACTCAAATAAAATGTATGTCCTTTTTTCCCAAAAAATAGAGCTTTCTTTTGGTGGTATTTGATCACCTCTGTGTTTATTTTTTGCGATATAAACAAAAAGGCCTGACAGTTTTGACAAAAAAAACCTAAATTTTTTACTTTCTGCTATAAAACATATCCAATAAAAAAATGTAAAAAATCGAATTTCTTCATCAATTTAGGTCAATATGTTCTGCTACATATTTTTGGTAAAAAAGTCCCAATAAGTGATTATTGATTGGTTTGTGCCAAAGTTATAGTGTATACTATGAGATATATTTATGGAATTTTTAGCTATTTATTTAGTTTTTACTAGTCATGGCAGCGATCAGCGACTTTACTGCAATATTGCGGCGGACATTTTGACACCAGTGGGGACCAGTGACACTAATACATTGATCAGAGCTACAAAATATGCACTGTCACTGTACTAATGACACTGGCTGGGAAGGGGTTAACATCAGGGGCGATCAAACGTTTAACTGTGTGCCTAGCCAGTGCTTGTGTACTGTGTGGGAAGGGCTTTTACTAGGGGAAGGCATTGATCCAGGAACACAGGAGCAATGTCTTCCGTACTGACAGAATGGTGATCTGCATTGTTTACTTGGTTCTGCCTCTCTGCCTAATGATCCGCGGGTGCTGGTGGACATCGAGTCCACTGTACCCGCAGATCAGCTCCCACTGTGTATAATCACAGTGGGAGCAGGTCGCCTGCGGTGCATATGCGCATCCCAGACCCGGATGTGTAGGATCTCGTACTAGGTATTCTGTATATGTAAGTTATACAGTTGGCAAGCGGTTAAGCATAGGTATAGTTTTAAAGCTCAATCCCTGGGCAAATTGTCGACAATGCCTTTTACAGAACTGGATATCAATGACCCAACGCTGTAGTCTGGGCTTGCAGAGCCTGGTTCTTTTGTCAACCGGCCTGCTCATGATGACACCATTTGAAGCCTGGGACGACCCTGCCACTGGACAGCCAATAGCAACACACATACCTGATGAAGGGATCCTGCGTGACTCAGAAACGTTGCACTCTCTTGTTTTTAATGTAACCATTCTTCAATAAAATCCGTTTGGACTCGACCTGAAGATCCGTGGTGTGCTGGCAAATATCTACTGTGTCATGTATGATCCAGTTTCCAGCTGGTGGTTGCTGCAGCACCCAATATCTTCGAGCCTTCTCTCCAAGAATGTGTGTGATGGGAATATGAGCCAATAGGCAGGTCCCATGACATCTAGGTAGCAACATTGACCCCCAATGATAGATCTTCCAAATCTACTGTAAGAAGAGTACATTTATATACCTCCGATTAGTGAATTAACTATTGCAGGAGGCCACGGTCTAGACGGGGACAGGTGACACACTTGTCCATCTTTTGAGATGTAAATTTGTGGCTTGATGGACAAGTGTCCTCCTTGCAGGCTTGCATAAAGAAGGCTTTCCCTGTAGGGTCTATAAACTTTCCTTTCCCCACCTGTAAGCAGGGATTAGGATCTATTTTTTTTTTTTTTGAAAAATATTTATTGGGTTTTATGGCATACAAGAGTATAAGATTTAGTGTTACAAAAGTTACAAAAGTTACAAAGTATTGATCGTTACAATCTATACAATTGAATGACTTCTCAAGGTAATTGAAATACAATCTTGTCATGTCAGTTGGATCAAAGGAGAAGTAACAGAGAGATAAACAAAAAGAAAATGAAAAGAAAAATTTGGGGAGGGGGGGATGGGGGGAGTTCATGTTTGCCATGTCTTCGACCCTATGGGGCGAAAATTTGCTCGACATATACAAAATCTTCACATTTAAATACCTTCAGGAGTGGAGGCAGCGTCTGATTAAACTTAAGACCTGAGAGGGTGGACGTCAAGGGGCACAATGAGTTTATGGATAACCTACGGTGGGTTAAAGACAAAGGATTCTGGGGTGGGGGGTATTTTGAGTCGGCCTAGAGAATTGGTGACATCTTTTGTCAAGTACCATTGCGTGTAACGGAATGGGTTCATTATTTCGATTAGTGCCTGCGGGGTGAATGTAGCTTCAATGTACTTCCTCCATCTTTTGAAAAAACGGGAAGTTGACCGGAAATTAAGGGTGATAGTGTCTAGTCTTTCTAGATTGAAGAGTGATGCCAAGGCTTTTTTAAACGTTGTCAGGGTAGGAGGAGTAGCTGATATCCAGTGAGACATGATAGTTCTGCGAGCTACTAGAAGGCAGAGGTGAGCCCAATGTGGAATAATTTGTGAGACCCTCGTTGGCGATGTGGGTGCAGGGGGTATGCTGAACAGACATAGTAGACGGTCCTTTGTGCATTGAATTTTGTGGACCTCGTTGATGTAGGAGATCACCTTAGTCCAGTATGTATCAATCTTGTTACAGTCCCAGAGCCTGTGTAGTAGCGTGGGGCGAAGTAGTTTGCACCAGGGACATTGGGTTTGGGTGGGGTCCTTCTCGTTGTAACGGAAAGGGAAATAAGCTCTGTGGATAATCTTAAATTGTGTTTCCCTCCAGGATTCAGAGGCAGTAAGGTTGCGGACTGTTTTGTACCCCTCAAGGATTTTTTCTGGCAGGGATTCGTCGTCTAATACGTGTGACCATTTTTGAAAGGGTTTGAGGGCATATTTCCGTGTTTGATGTTGTATGAGATAGGAGTAAATGTTGGAGATGGAGTAGTTATTGGTTTTGATGAGAGTATCAATGCAGGATGTTTCAAGTGGGTTAGTGTTAGGACCAGAGCATGATTTGAGATAATTGATGAGTTGATGGTAAAAGAAAGCATGTGTTGGTGGTAGGGAATATTCCCGCATCAGGGTATGAAATGGTTTGAATTTGCCCGGCTTATTAAGATAAACAGAAGAGACATCTGTGAGGCCTTTGAGTTTCCATTGGCCAAAAGCTTTGTGGATGGTAGATGGAAGGAACATAGGGTTGCCTTGTATTTTGAGGTATTTGGAAATGTTGGATGGTACTTTGAGCAATTTTCTTACTTCCCTCCATGCAACGACCGTATCCTTAATTATTACACTTGTTTTGAGGTGGGGGGGTAATGTATTGGGATTAGAATGGAGGATGGCCGAGAGGGTATATGGGTGTACCATAGCCTTTTCTAAGTGTATGTTGGAATATTTAGAACCACCAGTTAGCCAGTCTAAGCCCTGTCTGAGTAAACAAGCCAGGTTGTAAAAACGCATATTGGGCAGTCCCGCCCCACCCTCGCCCTTCGGGAGACATAACTTCTGTAGCGCTATGCGCGGTTTTTTGTGAGACCATACAAAAACAGTTAGAGCCCTTTGGAGTTTTTGGATGTCTGAATGTTTAATTAGAAGAGGTATGGTCTGCATTGGGTAGAGCAGGCGCGCAAAGGACACCATTTTGAAAAGGTGGCATCTCCCAAAGAGCGAGAGAGGTAGGGACCCCCAAGCCTCCAACTCCTTCACAATTTTCGTTATCAAAGGGGGGTAGTTCAAAGAATACAGAGAGGATGGTTCACGTCCTATTTTAATGCCTAGGTATGTAATATGTTGGTTGGCTATGGCCAGGGGGGATAGGTGTTTCCATTTACTGGAGAGATGGGGTTGTAATGGTAAGATCTCACTCTTATCGAAATTAATTCTGAATCCCGAGCAAAGTCTGAAGTCTGAAAAAAGTCGTTTGAGTCTGTCAAAGTCTGTTATAGGGTCGGTGGAAAATAGCAGTATGTCGTCTGCGAATAGTGCTGAACGAAGAGTATGGTTCTCCAGAGTGATGCCACTGATTCCATCAGCTGAGTTTAATATTCTGGACAGGGGTTCGATTGCTAGATTGAACAGGAGTGGAGACAGGGGGCACCCCTGTCTCGTTCCTTTTGTTAGTGGAATCGTGTCCGAAATAAAATCGGGGGTGACAAGACGTGCGGTAGGGGCTGCATACATTTGTGACAGAAATCGCATAATCGGTCCTGAGAATCCAAATTGTGTCATCACTCTAAAGAGCCAAGAGAAACTGATGTTGTCAAAGGCCTTTTCCGCGTCTAATGACATGATGGCAATGTCTTGGTTAGGGTGAGTTTTGGCGTATTCTAGAGCCATTAATACTTTTCGAATGTTTAAGGTGGCCGATCTGCCCGGAACAAAGCCAGATTGAGCTGGGTGTAATAGGGATGTTAGTAGAGGAGCTAGCCGTGAAGCAATTATTTTGGATAGGATTTTGACATCGACATTTATTAATGATATCGGCCGGTATGAGCCTGGCAGTAGGGGGTCTTTCCCTTTCTTAGAGATTAATTTGATGTGGGCCTGTGTTCCCGTAGGAAGGTAGGGTCCTCCGTCCCACATAGCTGCATAAACATGTTTTAAAGTAGCAGGGATGAATTCTTTGGTCATTTTATAGAATTCAGCAGTGTATCCGTCGGGTCCCGGGGCTTTGGCCGAGGCCATGTTTTTGATCGTGGATAGAATATCGTCAATGGTGATGGGGGCATTGATCGACTCTAATTGAGTGTGGTGGAGTTTAGGTAAACGTATTTTGTCGAGCAGTAAGTCGGTGGTAGTTAAGTCAGTCGGGTCAGCTTTGTATAAATTGGTATAGTATTCTACGAGTAATTTGCTAATTTCAGCTGGGGAGGTGATCGTAGAGCCTGTCTTAGCTCTAAGAGCTGAGATACGGGTGGGACGTCTGGGGCCTGAGCACATTTTGGCCAGTAGTCTACCAGCCTTGTTTCCAAATCTATGAAAGTGTAACTGAGAGTATGATGTTTTGGCCGCTTCATGCTGTTCTGCCCATAGGTCAAAGGTGGATTTGGCCTGTCTCCATTTTTGTATGTTTTCTATGGTGCGATTTATTGTGAGCTGCTCATGAGCCAGGCGTAGAGTTTCGCTTGATTTACTATACTGTTGTTTAGCTTTTTTTTTAAACTGGGTCGTGTATGAAATTATTTTACCTCTTAAGAAGGCCTTGCCTGCTTCCCAGAATAGGTTAGGATCTGTAATGTGGGCTCTATTAGTGGAGATGTATTCCTCCCAGGCGCAATATAGTGTATGTTGAAAGTCTTCATTATCAGCTAAATAGGAGGGGAAGCGCCAAGTAGGGGAGGGAGATGAGTGAGCTGTTTGGGTGAGATGAATCACTATTGGGCTGTGGTCTGAAATCACTGCCTCTTGTATGTCTGGTGTACTAATTATAGAGCTTAGGGCTGGGGAGGCAAAAAAATAATCTATACGTGAAAACGTATTATGAGGGGGTGAAAAGAAGGAGTATTCCCGTTCCGTCGGGTGCATTAAGCGCCAGACATCCACAAATTGCATGGAGGCGACGGCTTGTGACAATAGGGTGGATGCAGATGATGAGGGGGTATGGGTGTGTGTTCTATGTGAAGGGGGGCCTGTGCGATCAGCTAGGGGAGACATGACTGAGTTAAAATCCCCGCCCAAGAGGTGTAGCGTCTCTGGCGTAGTTAGCACCCATTTCACTAAATCCTGGAAGAAAGAGGCGTCAGGAGAATTGGGAGCATATATGTTAGTAAGTGCTATATGTTTGCCATCTATAGTCAGATGTAGCGTTATTTTTCTTCCCTCCGAATCAACCTTAACTTCTCTGACTGTGTGTTGTAGATTTTTATGTAGAAGGATAACAACACCTGCCTTACGACCTACTGCTGGGGAGCCATAGACAGAGCCCACCCACAATTTGCGAAGACGTTGCATATCGTCTGCGGCCAGATGCGTCTCCTGAAGTAGAGCCACATCTGCCCGAAGACGCCGCAGGTGCCTGAGGATGGACATACGTTTGTTAGGGGAACGCAGTCCCTTGACATTCCACGAGACAAACTTTAGGTGACTCCCGAGTGCAGACTGTGACATATTTGGTGTTTGAAAGTGGTTTGGTTCAGGAGTTTGCATAGAAACCCCTGAGTGAATGTGTTATCTACCTCTCGGGAGCCGCCAAAGCGCCTCGGAACCTCTGAAGACACAAGAACTAGGATGGCAAACATGAACTTAAACTTTTCTAAGCAACAATAAATTATAAACGTTAATAAGGCAGTATATCGTATAACGAAATACATAACTTGAGTCACGGACTTCTCTTTTTTCCACATGAGGTCTCACCTATCTCGTTAGCGTAGCTCCCATTGATTGCCAGCTCCTCACTTAGGGGCAGGGTGGTAGCAACCGGGGGTGGGGATAGGGAATGTAGGGGAGAGGAGAGGGAAGTAGGGAGGGGGGGGGTGCAGGAAAGAAGGGGAGGGTGGTTTAGGGGGGATCCCCTGAGGAGGTAGTGCAAGTTTAAATTAATCAATGGTGAGGTACGCTGAACACAGGGGAGAGCCCCCTCTTAAAATTAGGCTTTAAGTATACCAGAAAATAGAAAATACCAGTAAACATAACATTGCAAGTGTCACTGAAAAGGAAGGTCTCCCAGGCAGTGAGGGACTATATCTGTTGTTAAGTAACATGACTATAACGTTATAACTGTAGAATTCTTAACTGCGTAGCTTCCCGCTACAGGTTAGAAGGGGTAGTGTTCTATAACGGGCATATAAGGCAGTTTATGGAGACATCACAAGTGTCCTCATCTTAATAACAAAACAGCAAAAAAGATGGATTGATACTACCCGTCCTGAGATGGCGATGTGGAAAAGGGGTGATATTGTGGAGTCCTCCGTCAGTTCCTTCAACGGTTCCCAGAGCGAACTTCTTGGTTGGTGAAGCGGCTGCGTTTATATGGAGGTTTAGTCGGGCTTCGGGGGTGCTTAGGGGTATCATATGTACGTTGTGAGGATGACGATGGTGATCCCTCCGCCGCGGCACTGTGTTCCATTTCGGAGCTTCTGTTGGTTAGGTAGGTCTCCGCCTCTTCAGGTGTACGAAAGGTGAGTTGCTCCCCTTCAGGCGTTTGAACGCGGAGGACAGCTGGATATGCTAGGGAGAATCGGATCTGATTGTGGTGCAGAGTGGAGCATACCGAGGAGAATGCTTTGCGTTGTTTCATTACCTCTATGGAATAGTCCGCGAAAAGTAGCAGTTTCGCGCCATCTACCACCAGTGAGCGCGTGCGACGAAATTTTTGCATTATGGCGTTTTTGTCGGCATAGTTTAAGTACTTCACTATCACATGTCGAGGTTTAGCGCGTGTGTCAGAGTATTGACCCATGCGGTGTGCTCGTTCAACCGTGCATGGTATGCGAAGGCCAAGTTGCTCTGGGATGGTTTTCGCACAGATATTTGTAAGGTGGGAGGCTGGGATCGACTCTGGTAAGCCAATGATACGCAGATTGTTTCTTCTTGAGCGATTTTCCAAATCGTCCAGTTTGTCCCATATGTCTCTCTGTGAAGCATTAATGCGTGCAAGTGCTGCAGATGAGGCAGTGCAATCATCTTCTAATATTGAAATCCTTTCCTCCGCCTGGGTGATGCGCTGGGCCTGAGCCTGGATTTCTATATGTAGCTGTTCCAGCCCTCTGTGTACCGCTGCGTCCACAGTGGCTGTAAGAGATGGCCCCAGTAGTTGAACTACAGCCTGGGCAATGCTGGCAGGGGATGTGGGGTCGGTGTCTGTCACAGCTGGGGCAGGGGGAGGTTGTGGCTGCTGCTGAGGCCGCTCTGTTAAATCCGGAGCGGCCGCCATCTTGGCTGTTTCGACCGCTGTGTCTCCCGCCGGCGGATCTGTGGAGGGGGGCGATGACAGCGCCCGAGCGTACGATCGCTCCACGAAGCGGTCCATGCCTGCCAGGGACGGAGCGGAGGCTTTGGGGGGTTTCCCCGGTGCTGTGGCTGGCTTAGATGCCGGTTTAGTGAGGAGCTGTGCGGGAGCTGGAGCTGCTCACCTCCTCCTCATGTGGCGCCGGAACCGGAAGTCAGGATCTATTTTAATATGACCCACCCTGTTCCCCGTTTGATTTGGGCTGGGCTTTTTTCCCTGGGAAAGGTAAAAAAGAGGAAGAAGTTTGAGAAGGGGCTGATGAGAAGAAGCCTTGGAGTTCCTCAACATGATGTAATAAGCTGTCCTGAGAGTTTTCCACTTGGTGGGTCTGTCTGGCCTACAAGTACCTCCAGGGTATGGAGGTGTGAGAATGAAGTGTGAAGTGAGGACATCAGAATGCTGGCTGGCAACCCCTCTGTGTAGGACAGGGATCCTCAAACTACGGCCCTCCAGCTGTTGCGGAACTACACATCCCATGTGGCATTAAACTCTGACATTCACAGACATGGCTAGGCATGATGGGAATTGTAGTTCTTGAACAACTGGAGGGCCATAGTTTGAAGACCCTTGGTCTAGGATATGTATATCTGTTATCTGGAATATGTTCCCTGATACTGGGATGTTTTATGACATTCTTAAATTGGTAAGTCATTGAAAAAACAGGATCTGATTGGACAGTCTTTAACCTCTTCACGCCTGCCGCACGCACACATGCAGTCACTCAGCTGGTGGGCCTTAACACCGAGCAGCCGCATATATAAAGCCCTGTTAAAACAAATTACCATGCTGAGACCATGCTTCCAGCTTGGTAGCTGGCGGGGATAGGTAGGCTCCTGATGCATACTTGCGATTGGGAGCTTTCTGATGTGACCCAATCACAGTGCTCACATGACCCAAATGCCTACCTCCTGGCTTTTAGAACTCTTAAAGGGCCGGGAGGCTGTCGGCACGAAGGGGTTAATGTTGAGCAGGATATGGATTCCTGGTGCAGGGTCTTGGGTCTGGAATGTATGTATGGAGATAAGATAGAGGAGCCTCCTCCAAGGTAGGAGAATCAGCTAACCCATCTTCTCATGTTCTATGAGGCAGCAGGAGAATGTCCCTAGGTCAATAGGAGGCGTTGCTGGTGGCCACTTGGGGACCTGCCTACACACTGATCACTAACTGGTCTAACATTGTAATGTTCTGGCAGCATACAAGGTGACACTCAACAGCAGAGGACTGTGTGAGATGTGTCTACATAGCCAAGAACAAGACTACCGCACAGGCACTAGTATTTACATTACTGCATCATGCCTGGACCAACATCTCAGTCCTGGAAGAAGAAACTAGCCATGGGTTACACCTGAACAAAGATGGTGCAGAAAGACAAAGGCATTGAGTCTGATTTACTAAAGAAGTTGAGAATCTTTCCTCAAAAAATGTGAGAAAATATTCACTTCAGGCTTGGTTCACACTGGAACCAGCTGCGGATCGCACAGGAGCGCTGTGCGTCCCCGTTCCCCGTTTCAGGGATGAATCCGGGCCAAATCTATGCCTGAAATCGGCCCTGAAAGGGAGCCAAAGACACAACCGCAACGGAGATATGTGAACCGGCTCCATAGGGAGTCAGTCACATTCTCCTGCTATGCGAATTGGATTGGGGGAAACCTGCATCTAATTAGCATAGGTGTGAACCCAGCCTTAATTATCCAGTCACGTGAAAAGCAGGTTCCTGTTCACTTTGAATACCCAACCACATGCAGAGGCTTTTCACATGATTAGGTTATTGAAGTGAATATTTACACAATTTTCCACTCCTGTCGTAAATCAAAGCCCAATTATCAGAAGGAATGCTGTGATTTCTATAGAGTTATAAATACCTGTACGTATAACATTTATACAATTAGTGAGGGAAAATCTCTCTAGTGGAGCCCCAGATAGCAGTAGAAACCCAACAGGGGTTCTAATCCTTCCCAGCTTTATTCAAAATTAACATTTTGGCTGAACATAACTTCAAATCCAAAGGAGGCTTAAAGCCCATTTGAACTTTCAGTTTAAATCAGCTAAATGCAATTATTGTAAGTAAGCTTAAAGTAGTAATAAACCCTCAGAGTTTTCTAGTTTAATACATGAAGCACAATAAAATAAACATTCCGTAAAGCTACTCCTAATGAAACCTGGAGGCAAGTGCAGCTTAAAATCTTACACAAAGGGGCAGATTTACTAAAACTGGAGCACACAGAATGTGGTGCAGCTGTGCATAGAAACCAATCAGCTTTCAGATTTTATTGTCAAAGCTTAATTAAACAAGCCAAAGTTTGAAGCTGATTGGTTACCATGCACAGCTGCACCAGATTCTGTGTGCTCCAGGCTTAGTAAATCTCCCCAAAGTATATTATGCCTTCAACACACCCATCCAACATGCTTCTCGTATCAACTGTCTCGCCAGCTATCCAAAATGTCACACGAGCGGAATTTCCGTCGGAAAAATCTTGGATGGTTTTTGCGAAGGAATTCCGCTTAAGCTTGGCTTGCATACACACGGTCACACAAAAGTTCTCTGAACTTTCGACCGTCAAGAACGCGGTGACGTACAACACTACGACGAGCCGAGAAAATTAAGTTCAATGCTTCCGAGCATGCGTCGAATTGTTTTCGAGCATGCGTGTTTTTTTGCGCGTCGGACTTGCATATAGACGAACAGAATTTCCGTCAAGAACTTTTTTCATCGGAAAAATAGAGAGCCAACTCTCAATCTTTTGCTGGTGGAAATTCAGACAGAAAAAGTTGGATGGAGCATACACACGGTTGGAATATCTGACCAAAAGCTCCCATCACACTTTTTTTGACGGAAATTGTGACCGTGTGTATGCAGCATCACACACCTGATCTAAATAATTGATTATGGTCATGTCTACAAATTAAACTAGTAGGGTCCCAAATTTTAAAAGATAAGTCTTTGTTTTTTTGTTCAAAATCATACTAAACTAGGTGGATGCTGCATCTGTCCCCCGCCGGCTCTAAGACTGAGAAACCGAGCGATCAAACACTGCCGATCACTCGAGTCTCAGAGAACTGCTGACTGTCAGTCACCGGCTCTCTGCTCTGCCTCCACCCCACGCTCACTGGAGCGCTGGGCTGTGGAGGGGGCGGGAGCGGCTGTCTCAGGCTCTCAGCGGCTTGCCGAGAGGCTGAGCCAGGTGCCGGTCCAGGGTTGTGGGCGGATCCTGACTTTTATTGTCGTGATCCTGCCCCAGTCTGAACCGGCACTGTGACGTCAGCCAACAGCGGGCTTTAGCCCGCTGTCTGCTGAAAACGAATCACAGGAGTGCAGAATGAACTGCACTCCTGTGATCCACAGAAGTACAGGCAAACGAGCTTTTGGCTGTACTTCTCCTTTAACCTATTTGGATCATGTGATGAGATGGGTATGCCCCCTTTCTACTTCTTTGCTACTATTCCAAGCCAGCTCTCAATTTGAAAGGACGACCCCTCCCTTAAATACATTTAAACAACTTGTTTTTCTGGTAAAAAAAATATTACTGGCATGTTAGATCAAACTGCACCTTTCTTCCAACTTAGATCTTTCAAAACACATGCTACAAACTCATGCTTTTAGACAAACTGGAAGCAAACATCAAGATTATAGATGTGCACAATGGAAACATTTGTTTTGTTTCGTATTTATTCGTCAAGTAAATCATTTTGTTTTAATCAATATGTTAGACTGATTCGTTTTCGGAATTCATTTTGTATATTCAGATTCATTTCTTATATTCATTGTTCAATCAATTCGTATTTTCAGAAGTTCTGTTATTCTTTTGTTATTTCAGAAGATTGGCTATATCCCTTCTAGTCCATCCCACAAAGAGAAATGGAATGAGCTGATTGGATGAGATCGACTGGTGTCTCGTGCATCTGAAAGTAACGAATAGAACCAAATTAATTTCAGATTTATTGTTATGTTATGATACAGAGATTCTGATGGATCCACCTCCATCCAACCCAAACACAATTTATTAATATTTATTTATTTCAGGTACTTATAGCGCCATCAATTTAGGCAGCGCTTTACATATACATTGTACATTCACATCATCAGTCCTTACCCTCAAGGAGCTTACATCCTAAAGCCCCGTACACACGATCAGACTTTTCAACGGGAAATGTTGGATGTGAGGTTGTTGGCGGACAATCCGACTGTGTGTATGCTCCATCGGACAATTGTTGGCTAGCAGGTTCTCAAATTTTACGCCAACAAATGTGTGTTGTCGGACTTTCCGATCGTGTGTACACAAGTCCGTCGGACAAAAGTCCAAAGTAGAAACACACATGCTCGGAAGCAAGGACGAGCCAGAAGCGGTCGGTCTTGTAAACTAGCGTTCATAATGGAGAATTAACATTCGTGACGTGGCAAATTATGAAATCTCCAAATGCAGCGCACAATTCTCTTCTTCTTTAATGGGATAATAATGAAGCTGCTTTGCTGGTGATACTGATGGAGTTATTGCAAACAAATTTTCAAAGGCTTTTTTTTCTAGTGATATCAAGAATAATATTATTATGTTTTGTTTTTTCTTATTTGTACAAGTTACCACAACACCATTATTCCGTAGTTTTTAAGATCAAAGATACAACTATGTTGGTGTCCCTTGTCAATTTTACATTGTATTTTTTAAAATGTAACTGCCTACTCCCAAACTGTCATTTGAAGTAAAACACATAGCCAAGTATTATTCTCCACAATTTTTTCATTGTGCTTTAAAAAATAAAAAATAGACATGCTATCTGTCAATAGAACTAAACCAAAAAGTGCATTCTATGCATCCAAAAATATAGAAAATTTACCAAATCAAATCATTATTCAACCAAAAAAATAATGTCAAAGCAATAACTCCAAGGCCAATAATAAATAACACGTTATCTCCTCCGATTCCGCAACATGTCTGGTTGACGAACGGCCGTTCAGAAACGAACTGAAAAGCACGGAATGAAAAGTGATAAATGAAAAACGCGAAAGGCAAAGCGCTAATCAACACTCACCAAACTTCTACTAACACGAAATTAGCAGAAGGAGCCCAAAGGGTGGCGCTAAAGAGCTGAAAAACCACGTGGTACGTCAGCATGTTCGTGTTTGTTAGCCAACATTTGTGTGACCGTGTGTATGCAAGACACGTTTGAGCCAACACCCTTCGGACAAAATTCCACGGTTTTGTTGACGGAACGTCCGATCGTGTGTACGAGGCATAAAGTCCCTAACACACATTCATACATGCTAGGGCCAATTTAGACAGGATCCGATTAACTTACCAGCATGTCTTTAGATAATAAGTAGGAATCATATTTCTGTTTTATACCTTACAGTATGTATTGTAACATGTTTCCATTTCATATGTAGTTCATTTTTTATAATAATGAATAATGGTAATGCAAATAGAATCCTCTGAGGCCTCATGTACACTGCTGCTGGTAAACGGACGTTCAGAGGCAGTTGGACGCTTTTTTCAGCTGCCCCTGAACTCATCCAATGTTATCTTATGTGTACAACTTCAATACCGCACATAGTAAAATGACGTCCTTGACTTTGTGCGGGGATATCTGAATGATGGGTGCAGCTAGAGGCATTATTCAGACATCATTCTTTCCAGCCGGCGATTCTGTGCACCATAAGAATGATCATAGCGGTTCCACCGCTTGATTGTTCTTATAGGCAACGGGAGGGGACGTCCCCCCTCTCGCCGCCATCCGGTGGTTCTCCGGGCTCTCCCGTGCCATCGGGGGCCCGGAGAAAGAATCGGCCGGCGCTGGATGACTATGATAGAGATTTCCAGTGACCAGATGGTCACCAGTCATCTCTATGACCATCGGAGGTCCGGGCACGACGTTATGATGTCACGCCCTGGGTTCCCAGATGTAAACAAAGCCGCGATCACGGCTGTCAGCATGAGATCGGTGAATTTTTTTTCACAATCTCATGCTTTCCAGCCTGGAGGAGAGATGTGAGGTCTTATTGACCCCGCATCTCTCCATAAAGAGGATCTGTCACAATAGATTCCTATTACAAGGGATGTTTACATTCCTTGTAATACGAATAAAAGTGATTAAAAAAAATGAAAAAAAAAGTGTAAAAATAAAAATAATAATAAAAAAATGTTTTTTTGAAAACGCCTCTGTCCCTGGTAGCTCGCGCTCAGAAGCGAAAGCACGCGCAAGTCCCGCCCACATATGTAAACGCCGTTCAAACCACACATGTGAGGTATCGCCGCGTGCATTAGACTGAGTGCAACAATTCTAGCACTAGACCTCCTCTGTAACTCTAAACTGTTAACCTGTAAAAATTTTCAAAGCGTCGCCTATGGAGATTTTTAAGTACCGGTTTGGCGCCATTCCATGAGTGTGCGCAATTTTAAAGCGTGACATGTTAGGTATCTATTTACTCTGCGTAACCTCATCTTTCACATTATATAAAAAAATTGGGCTAACTTTACTATTTTGTTATTTTTTAATTCATGAAACGTTTTTTTTTTTCCAAAAAAAAGGTGTTTGAAAAATTATTGCGCAAATACCGTGCGAGATAAAAAGTTGCAATGACAGCCATTTTATTCCCCAGGGTGTCTGCTAAAAAAAACATATATAATGTTTGGGGGTTCTGAGTAATTTTCTAGCAAAAAAATGATGATTTTTACATGTAGGAGAGAAGTGCCAGAATAGGCCCGGTATTGAAGTGGTTTGTCGTTTTTAGGCAGTTGAGTTTGGAGGACTTTTTTGGAAAGCAAAAAAATGAGTTCAGATGCTGAGTTTAGAGGCATTTCAAGCGCCAAATGCTTCTAAATGCGGCTAAACGGCGGAAACTTGCGTTTCGTTTACAGGAGTTTTTCGTTTTTGGCTATTTTGAAAAAATAAATACATTTTTTTTCAAACGCTTCTAAGCGCAAACGCGGCTAAACGCAGCATGTAAACGCGGCAAAACGGACGTTTCAAGCGTGGGTTACTATCTGTCAAGTTAAATCATTCAGGAGAGATTGTAAAAACGTCCCGTGTACATGAAGCCTGATAATTCAAGAGTCCAGGACTACCGCACCACTCTCAGGCTGGGTTCACACTATTGCAAATTGGATGCGGGTTTCTCCGCAGCCAATGCGCATGTCAGGAGTCTGTGACCAGCTCTCAATGGTGCCAGTTCACACTGCTCCGGGACGGCTGCGGAGCCAATTGCACAGGAGTCCTGTGCGTCTTCTGGTGCGTTTCAGACAAAAATTCGAACTGAAATCACACCTGAAACTGAGAACAGGGACGCACCGGACCCCTGCTGTGAGCCGCTATGCACGGAGGTCTCATCAGCCTCATCTGAATAAAACAAATTAATCTGAATTAGTATGTATTCATTAGTTATGTTATTAAGTTAAATTCATTTCCCCTTTCCCAAATTACTTTATCTGTTGGCACATACAAATGAATTGAATGGTCTCTCAAGTTCAACCCCAATACAAAAAAAAAATATTCAAGATGCACTCTCTAGAATAAAAACAAATAGATCAGAATCAATTTGGATCATTTGTTATGCTTTTATGTTATTTCGGATGATTCAAAAATTAACAAAAGGCAAAACAAATCAATTCCAATTTATTTCAGATTCGTTAAAATTCATTACTGTTGTGATTCGAATATATCTAAATTTCATCCAAATTTTCAAATCAAGACACCCTTATAAAAAAGTTCTTTGATACATGGACCCTGTATTTGCTCTATACCCGACACACACCCAACTCAGAACACTTCTGATTCAGGTATTCCTGATACATCCAGAAAAACTGAAAGGTCCTTTGGGCTCTTTAAAATTCTTCTGAATTGCTTGTCTTCCTCACCCATTAGGCAAATTCTAACTCAGGGTTTCTCAACCAGGGTTCCTCCAGAGGTTATAAGGGGTTCCTTGAGCAATGAGCTATTTCTGCCTCCGAGTTCCCACTGACACCACTATTTTTTTGTTATCTGTTAAGGGGTAATTATTCCGCGTGTTATGCCGCGTACAAACAAGCGGACTTTACGGCAGACTTTGCTCGGCGGACTTAACGCTGGACTTTATGACGGACTTTCCGAATGAACGGACTTGCCTACACACAATCCACCAAAGTCCGTCGAATTTGTACGTGATGACGTACGACCGGACTAAAACAAGGAAGTTCATAGCCAGTAGCCAATAGCTGCCCTAGCGTGGCTTTTTGTCCGTCGAACTAGCATACAGACGAGCGGACTTTTCGACCGGACTCGAGTTCGACGGATAGATTTAAAACATGTTTCAAATCTAAGTCCGTCCAACTTTTGAGCAAACAAAGTCCACTGGAGCCCACACACGATCGAATTGTCCGACGAAATCCCGTCCGCCGGGCAAAGTCTGCCGTAAAGTCCGCTCGGGTGTACGCGGCATAAGGAGCATTCTTCCCACTGACCATCACACTAATCTCTCATAAGTTATAGATCTAGCTATTTTTAGCAGGGGTTTCCGGAGACCAGAAAGTTATTTCAAGGGTTCCTCTACGTGTTCTAACTTTTGTGATCTTCTGAACTGGAACACATTGGACTGTTTATACTGAGATACAGCATATCCTCTAACCCTTCTTTATTTGTTAAAGTGGATGTAAACCCGATTAATGAAATGTGAGCTGGGCACATATGTCTGCAGTGCTTTATTATCTCTCTCCAAAGCACTATGTCCCGTAGCTGTCTCCTGCTCCGTTCTTCTGCTATCAGCATGATAACTTCTGACAAGTTCTCAGACACATGTGATAAAACCAGGCTGAATTTTGTGTCAGGGAGGGTGCTATAAATTGATTAGCAGTAAGCTGCTCTACTCACAGGACAGCTCTGAAAGTCTCTGCCTATGTGGAGGGCGGAGTGTGGCTTTCCGCCAATCAGCTGTCTCCCAGTGTAATCCAACACTACACTGCTACTGCTGAATGAGGAAGTTAAAAATCTAACATCGTGTGCACTTTCTAAACAGTATATAAAGCTGAAGACAGCAGATATACATGTAAATCTTATGTAGGGAGATTTATTTCATCTGTGTGTATCATCTAATGCCCTGTACACACGGTCGGATTTTCCGAAGGAAAAAGTGCGATCGGATTGTGTTGTGTTGAAATTCCGGCCGTGTGTGGGCTCCATCGGACTTTTTCCGTCGGATATAAAATTTTCCGACAACAAAATCCGATCGTTTAAATTCCGATCGTGTGTATACAAATCCGATGCACATAGTGCCACGCGTGCTCAGAATAAATAAAGAGATGAAAGCTATTGGCTACTGCCCCGTTTATAGTCCCGACGTACGTGTTTTACGTCACCACGTTCAGAACGATCGGATTTTCCGACAACTTTGTGCGACCGTGTGTATGCAAGACAAGTTTGGCAAAAAAATCAGATGGATTTTGTGGTCGGAATGTCCGATCAATGTCCGACCGTGTGTATGGGGCATTAGACTGTTCACTTCACTGGGTATATGTAAGGGGTCTGCATCCACTTTTCGGCAGATGGTTGTTAGAATGTTGTTAATTTACAGTCTAGTTCTTGAAGGAATCCTCCATCGGAGCCATAAGGGAGACACTATAGCAATTTACCTATGTTTTACATGATATACTGTCCAAATAAGTCTATAATGGTGACTCCAGCTGTCTCTCTATGCATGTCCATAGACCTCCCACTGATGTACTAGAGATTACCTGACTATTATAACTACTTTAATTTCTTTGTATTATATTTACAACACTATACTCATTATATGTTGTATCTATGATTACAACTTCCAATAAATATATTAAAAATAAATAAATAAATACCCCTAGTAAACTATTTGTTAGAATCCCTACCCCAGCACTTGCAGTTTACAACTTTCAATGCTGCTGGCTCCTGTTGTCTCAGTACTGCTTCCCCGAACACACAGTCATCACCAGAAAGAGTTACCAGTGGACAGTGCAGTCTCCAGTCAGTCTGTTTTTGAAAGGGAGGAGGGCAGAGCAGGGGAGTGCCTTGCTACGCTAGGCTTCTAGGCTATGGGGCTGTGTGTTTCTATTGATTCACAGTGTAGGGAGACACAGCTCTAGTCCCTGCATGCAAGGGTGGCTCCATATGATACTGTGAGACAAAGGATCCATCCTGAAATAACAGGAAATGGATTGCATGGTATGAATGTACCATGTGATCCGTTGCAGTGTGTTTCCAAAGGTAGTGCATACACTACTTTTGGTGTTGTGCGGTCCAATTTCAACCTATTCAAAATGAATGGACTGAAATCGCACTAAACAGAACTGCATGTAAACCACGCAGGAACACGCAGAGCCACCCTCTGCAATTTACCTGCATCGCAAAACGCACACAGAATCTGGTGCAGCTGTGCATAGTAGCCAATCAGTTCCTAACTTCAGCTTGTTTAATTAAACTTTGACAATAAAACCTGGAGACTGATTGGTATCTATGCAGAGCTGCGCTGGATTTTGCACACTCTAGTTTTAGTAAATCCCCCCCTCGAAGTGTGCAAGTTTTTACAGTTCGTTTTCTTTAGAAAGCAGCCTGTTTCCTTCCAGAATGCTGCAGACAAGCATTGTTGCTTTTTGTGTGGAAGCAGCGGCCTCTCTGCAAAGAAACATACCTTGTCCTGGCCTCTTTGTATGATTTTATTTTATAGTTATTTTCAGCTTCTGCTATAGGGCTTGTGGATATTAAGGAACTCTCTCTCTATATATATATATCTATCTATCTATCTCTATCTCTCTATCTTTCTCTATCTCTACAGGCAGTCCCCGATTTACAAACACCTGACTTACGAACGGCCTCAATCCCGGCTGCTTGTGCTCCACGCTGGTCCTGGATACCTCCGAGCAGCTATCTTGCTACATTCCACACTGTACTTCATGTACTGCATGGCCAGAAGAGCCCCAGAAGCGCCCGGAACATCCCACATCCCTGCACAGGCAGAACTTACACTTACAAACGGTGTTCCGACTTACGAACAAATTCCACTTACGAACAAACTTACAGTCCTTAATGTGTATTGGGACACCTGCTTTTACACGCACATGAACTCTAATGGCATCCCAGTCTTATGCCCTGTACACACGGTCGGACTTTGTTCGGACATTCCGACAACAAAATCCATGGATTTTTTCCGACGGATGTTGGCTCAAACTTGTCTTGCATACACACGGTCACACAAAGTTGTCGGAAAATCCGATCGTTCTGAACGCGGTGACGTAAAACACGTACGTCGGGACTATAAACGGGGCAGTGGCCAATAGCTTTCATCTCTTTATTTATTCTGAACATGCGTGGCACTTTGTGCGTCGGATTTGTGTACACACGATCGGAATTTCCGACAACGGATTTTGTTGTTGGAAAATGTTATATCCTGCTCTCAAACTTTGTGTGTCGGAAAATCCGATGGAAAATGTGTGATGGAGCCCACACACGGTCGGAATTTTCGACAACAAGGTCCTATCACACGGAAAATCCGACCGTGTGTACGGGGCATCAGTCTGTAGGGTTCAATGTTGAGTTGGCCCACCCTTTACAGCTATAACAGCTTCAACTCTTCTGGGAAGGCCGTCCACAAGGTTTAGGAGTGTGTCTATGGGAATGATATATATATATATATATATATATATGTGTGTGCGTGTGTGTGTGCGTGTATATATATATATATATATATATATATATATATATATATATATTATTTTTATTTTTTATTTTTTTTAAATATATTTATAAAATGTATATATTTTAAGAGCACACTTTCTCCAGTCATGTTGCTGGGACCCCTGCACCGATGCCCCCAGGTTATCTGTATAACAGGACTCATCTGCATCACTGCCTGCTGGAAGGTCACTATCACGCATATTGCATTCATCAAGAAGTGAATACAAATGATAATAAATAAAAAATACGTAAATTTTTGTATCTGTGTTTTATGTTCAAGGTCCCCGTTGAAGGACACACATGAATCTTACATGGTCATGGCTAGCATCTTATAAAAGGCTAATGAATGTATCTTTTTTTTCATTAAAGAATTTTTATTAAAATTTCCATACAAATAACAGAAAAATTAAAGGCAGCTGGTTCTGGTATATAACAATCAGGTATAGCAGTAAAACATTTACATACTAATCTTACTCTACAATACATGAACCCTGGCAGATAATACCTGGCACTAAGATTTCTAATTAAAGTCTCTTCCTGTCTGTAATACTCCTTTTCTATTTCTCATTGTATTTTATTGGTAAAAACCATGAAGGACAACTTCACCTTGTGGTAAAAATCAAAATAGCCATTGCCCAGCATTTCTTTAAAAACTAAAAAACAACCTCTATTCTGGTGCTGTTGCCCCGCTTGACTTCTGGGTTGAATAGTGGCCTGCATCATCCAATCAATGTCCTGCAAGCCCAGGCTGTCACCTATACAATCAATGAGGCCCATAATTGCACAGACTGGGCTCCCGATACTCCTGGACAAAATTAGGCTAAAACATCTTTAAGTGAGCACCACTCAGTCCAGAAGGAAGGATTGCCGTTGAGGAGTAAATAAAGATGATGTCATTAGCCCAACTTGAAGACTGCATAAGGCCTTATGCATACTGGGCATTTAACCCTCCTGCATGAGATCCGGGCATTTAGGCCCGATGCTGGCAGCCTGAGAGGCTAAAAGCTACTGCGATTGGATGGTCCACCGAAGGGTACTAACGTTTAGGGCAGTATGCACCCAGGGACAAATGCCAGGACTGCAAACAGTCTTAGGCTTGGTTCACATTATATGCAATTTGGATGCGTTTTGAACCACTATCGAATCACATTACATGTGAATTAAGCCGGCTTTCTTTGGACGCGGTTCACATATGTGCAGTGCAGCGGCAGTGCGAATTAACTTTGAAAAGAGTCCTATGCGTTTTTTGAGCACTGCGGTGTGGTTCAGATGCAAATTCCAGGCTATTGCCTTTTATGAGAACACATCTGAATCTCACATTGGATCCGTTTTGAACACAAATTCGATCCGAAAAAAAAAACAGCGTGGCCCCCCCCCCCCCCCCCCCGAATCCACACAAGCCCTTTCAGGTCTGGTATAGATTTTAAGGGAAACCCTACTCCAAATTTTAAAAGAAGAAATCCATTAGGTCTGATATGGATTTTGAGGGGAACCCCCATGCCAATTTTTTAAAAAAAATACCAGACCCTTATCCGATCATGCAGCCTGGCAAGCCAGGAAAGCTCGCTTGTCACCCCCCTCCCCCCTAAACTATACCAGGCAATATGCCCTCAATATGGGGGAGGTGTTTTGGGACGGGGGGGCTCTGGACGCCCCCATGTTGATGGAGACAAGGGCCTCTTACCCATAACCCTGGGTGGTGGTTGTCGGAACAAGGGGGCCCCCAAATCCTGCCCCCCCACTATGTGAATGAGTATGGGGTACTCAATCATGGCGCCCGCCACCACCGGCAGACTCGCCGTGTGACAGTCATTAAATAGGTAAGGGACGGGGCCACCTGGTGACGTCACCTGGTGATACCACCCCCCTGTGACATCACCAACCGGTGCATGCAGGTTCGATGATGTCATATGCTCGGATAAGGCTCTGGTATGGATTTTCGGAGTGGGGGTTCTCCTCAGAATCCATACCAGACCCCACGCTGTTTTTTCACGATTTTTTATTGCTGGGCATTTTTTTTTACTTACCTTCAGCTGTCAGTGGAGAACAGCTGATGAGTCATGCGTTGTTAAGGATGCGGCAACTGTCCCGCTCTTTAACAACTAACTAGTGTTAAAGGAATCAGTGGCCGCCGGCTCCAAAAATTTGCTTCTGAGCCAGATCTAAATTCGCAGCTGAACCGCTAGGTTCACACCGGACATGTGTGAACCTAGCCTAATGCCCCGTATACACGGTCGGATTTTCCGACGGAAAATGTTCGATGGGAGCCTTTTGTCAGAAAATTCGACCGTGGACAGTTTCCATCGCACAAAATTTGACATCTGGTTCTCAAATTTTCCGACAACAAAATCCGTTCGCGTAAATTCCGATCGTGTGTACACAGTTCCGATGCACAAAGTGCCACGCATGCTCAGAATCAAGCAGAAGAGCCACACTGGCTATTGACCTTAATTTTTCTCGGCTCGTCCTGCGTGTTGTACGTCACCGTGTTCTTGATGTTCGGAATTTCCGACCAACTTTGTGTGACGGTGTGTATGCAAGACAAGTTTGAGCCAACATCTGTCGGAAAAAAAACATTGATTTTGTTGTCGGAATGTCCGATCGGGTGTACGAGGCATTAGAGTTTAACTGGCTGGAAGTTGTATCTGTGCCTTTCTCCTGCACTTAAATGCTGGGATCTCATGGGCCAGGGCTAAATGCCCAGGGGGGATAAGGCGTATATGGCTAGTAAACCCAGTATTTTGTTTTCTCATAGACAAGGATGCAAGGGAAGCTCCTCTTTAAAAGAAATCCAAGCTAACAAAACACTTTAAAATGTACCCAGCTTCTCCTTCGAAAAACAAAGTAGTTATTATCGCTCTGCTCCCATACATAACACATGCTGTGTAGGTTTCCGTTCAATATATTGAGTGTGTCAGTGATTAAGTGTGGGATGATCCTCAGCGCTGTAAATGATGGAGACATGTAGACACAAGGCTAAAGAAATTTGATCAGTGTCTATATTATTTATCACCTCCTCCGCCGCTTAAGCCCTCACAAGCATATTGACATGTTAATAAACAGGCTTCCGAGGATCTACAGTACTGTTTAATCACAAATTAGCATTTTCTGTTCCAAGCTAACAGATCTTCAAGAACAAGTGGTATGGCAGCTTTGAGGAGACAATTCTGATCCCATAATGCCTCTGAACTAAATGTGCCACCACCAGCTACAGCTCTGGGCACATGTCCCACTAGCAATTTCAACGTTGACAGAAGTCATCAGCATCAGAGTGACTACAAGTCCCCCTTATCTTTTCCTACAGTGTTGTTCCTTACCTCTGCCGGGTTAGCCCCCCCATATCAAAATTTTTGAAAAAATCGTATGCAGTTTGTTAGATCTTTGTTAGATCAGGTTAGATCAACCGTTGTTTGCGTTAGATCTCACACAGAAGAGTACAGTTATTTGCTGGGGGGGCTAACCCGTCATCAGCCCCCCTTATCAAAAAATTGACCAAACAGTTAGCTATTTTGGAAGCAATTTGTTAGATCCGGTTTGATCAAGTGTTTTTAACATTAGATCTCACATAATTAGAGACTTATTAAGTGTTTAATGAGGGGGGGTTGGCCCCCCCCTTATCAAATTTTCGGCCCAAAAATCATTCAGGCTAATAGATATTCGTTAGATCCGGTAAGATCAAGTGGTTTTAACATTAGATCTCACATCATTTCAGAGATATTCCACATCAAAATAGAGATATTAGGTGGTACATATGGACGGGTTAGCCCCCCCTTATCAAATTTTCGGCCCAAAAATCATTCAGGCTAATAGATATTCTTTAGATCCGGTAAGATCAATTGGTTTTAACGTTAGATCTCACATCATTTCAGAGATATTCCACATCAAAATAGAGATATTAGGTGGTACATATGGACGGGCTGCCCCCCCCCTCCCCCTTATATTCAGCGCAATGAAAATCACACCCAACTTTTGCTGCGGCGCAAAAACTTTTCCTCAGCTGCGGGGGCCCAACTTATGATCCTGCACACAGGCCCACTGCTTTCAGAAAATGCCCCTGACCTGAGCTCATCATTGCACATCCATTCCAGATGCTCGTATGTGACATCACATACATCCCATACATCACATACATCACATACAAGCATGTGAGCTGGATGCGAGAGGTGAATCAGCAGGATGAGTGTGCCAGGACAAG
Organism: Lithobates septentrionalis; assembly: GCA_037952835.1. Taxonomy (NCBI): domain Eukaryota; kingdom Metazoa; phylum Chordata; class Amphibia; order Anura; family Ranidae; genus Lithobates; species Lithobates septentrionalis. Next base: position 1,923,746 of record JBBDGP010000034.1, on the reverse strand, counting down.
TAGATGTGTCTCATCTCTGCTTCCTTTTACCACTCTGCATATCACACATATCATAGATGAAAAGAGGGTACAGTGGTGGGAAAAATGAGCAGGAGGGGTTTAGATGTGGGACAGAAGAACAGGAGGGTACAGCCGTGGGGCAGATGTGCAGGGGGTGTTCAGTTTTGGTGTAGATGAGAAGGAGGTTCAGTGGTGGGACAGAAAAGCAGGGGGGTAGAACAGTTGGGCAAATGTGAAAGGAGGTGTATTGGTGGGACAGATGAGCAGGAGGTTACAGTGGTGGGGCAGGAGAACAGGGGGAACATAGGTGGGGCAGAAGAGCAGGGGGTACAGAGGTGAAACAGATGTGCAGGAGGTACATTAGTAAGGCAGATGAAAAAGCGGGTTACAGTGGTAGGGCAGATGAGAAGGTGATTCAGTAGTAGACAGAAGAGCATGGAAATATGGCGGTGGAGCAAATGTGCAGAGAGGTACAGTGGTGGGGCAGATGAGAAAAATGGTACATTGATGGGGTAGATGAGCAGGGGGGTTACAGTGGTGGGGCAGAAGAGCAAGGGGGTACAGTGGTGGTGCAGATGTGCAGGAGGTGCAGTGGTGGGAGGGATGCGAAGGGGGTTCAGCAGTGGGACAGAAAAGCAGGGGGGTACAGTGATGGGGCAGATGAGCGGGGGGGGGGGGTTTAGTGTTGGGCCAGATGAGAAGGGGGTTACAGTGGTGGGAAAATGAGCAGGAGGGGTTCAGTGTTGGGGCAGATGAGAAGGGGGTTTAGCGGTGGGACAGAAGAGCAGGGGGGTACAGCAGTGGGGCAGATGTGAAAGGAGGTGCATTGGTGGACAGATGAGCAGGGGGTTACAGTGGTTGGGCAGAAGAGCAGGGGGAACAGAGGTGGGGCAGATGTACAGGGGGGTACAGTGGCGGGGCAGAGGAGAAAGGAGGTACATTAGTGGTACAGATGAGCAGGGGGTTACAGCGGTGGGGCAGAAGAGCAGGGGGAACAGAGGTGAGACAGATGTGCAGGAGGTACAGTGATGGGGCAGAAGAGAAAGGGGGTTACAGTGGTGGGGCAGATGAGAAAGGGGGTTACAGAGGTGGGGCAGATGAGAAAGGGGGTTACAGTGGTGGGGCAGATGAGAAAGGGGGTTACAGAGGTGGGGAAGATGAGCAGGGGGAACAGAAGTGGGACAGATGTGCGGGAGGTACAGTGATGGGGCCGAAGAGAACGGGGGTTACAGTGGTGGGGCAGATGAGAAAGGGGGTTACAGAGGTGGGGAAGATGAGCAGGGGGAACAGAGGTGGGACAGATGTGCAGGAGGTACAGTGATGGGGCAGAAGAGAAAGGGGGTTACAGAGGTGGGGCAGATGAGAAAGGGGGTTACAGTGGTGGGGCAGATGAGAAAGGGGGTTAGAGAGGTGGGACAGATGAGAAAGGGGGTTACAGTGGTGGGGCAGATGAGCAGATAAGTTGAGTGTTAGGACAGATGAGAAGATGGTTCAGCAGTGAGACAGAAGAGCATGGGGGTACGGTGGTGGGGCAGATGTGCAGGGGGTTACAGTGGTGGGGTCAGCTGAGCAGGGGGGTACAGTGGTGGGGCAGATTTGCAGGTGATATAGTGATCTGAGGTGTGAAGGTGTATGAATTGGGGTTGATCTGAGGCATGAGAGTGCAGGATGTTAATTTCTCACTACTAAAGTAGTTTACAGCATTTACTTTATAAAAAATCCTTTTCGTGATTGAGATTGTGAAGTTGACTTTTTTGTTATAAAATCGGCATGCTCAATTTCTTTGAAAACATTTTTCGGCACACTGCTCAAAAGGCTGCTTACCTCCTGGCCTATTAGTTTTTATTAAAGATGGAAAATGGGCTGTGGAGCAAGACCCGCTGTCGCCCAAAACTATTTTCTCATTTTCAATAATCAAAGAAGGTAGGGAAAAAAGGATGGAAAAGGTAAGAGGAGAGAAGGGGGGGGGGGGAGGTAAGGCTGGGGGGGTGAAATGGCGTTGGTTCAGGATAACTATGGTGAACGGGCTCCGGAACTTATCTGTGACATTAAGTCCCAAGAAGGGCAGTACCCTCTGCGGAAACGACAAACTGGTTCCATAGTCCCCAAGTTTTAGAGTATTTTTGCTGTTGGTGTTGTGCAGTGAGTACTAGATCTCCCATCTCATTTGGAATGGAGTTTTTATAGAGTTTGGCTCAGATGGAGGAGACATGTAGCAGGAAAAAGCTGGATCACCAGGAACCTTGTATTCTGTAATTTTTTGCGTGGTTTATCTGTCTCCCAGAAGTGGATCAATTTAGGGCACAACCAAAATATGTGAAGTAGTGTTCCTCCATCCCCCTGGCATCTCCAACATTGGTCAGTAGTTGCAGGGTGAGGTACCACCTTGTTAACAGTTTATAGTTGGTCTGTTTAATTTTCGTACAAACCGATGATTTCAACGAAAATCTGAGGACATGTTGTATCTGAGCAGATGTAAATGTACGCCCCAGCTTACTTTCCCATTTGTTCAAGAATGGTAAGTGTGGTTGTTCAGCTGGACAGTTAAAGAGGGTGTATGTTTTGGATAGAGCCTGTGGAAGGGAACCCTCTTTGGAACAGTATGCTTCAAAGGACGTCAGGGGACGATTAAATCCCTGTGGATTAGGCAAAGTATTGAGAAAGTGTTGTAATTGTAGCGCTGTCCACAAGGAAAGTTTGAAGGGCTCATTAGCACTACTTTGGAAGGCCATTGGCCTCCCGTTAGGAAGTGGGATGCCTGGACCCTACCTGTTTGGCTTAGGGTCCGAAACATTTGGGGTTCCAGACCAGGGAGGAACCACGGTTTTTCTATGATAGGGAACAATGGGGAATCAGGGAAGAAAGCCGGTTCTGTGTGCTGACCTGGGAGCATATGCGGAGTGTCGTACCCATTATGGGGTGTGACTTCAGCCCAGGCGGTAGTTGGTCATAGCACCACAGAGCCCCTGGCAGCAGAATGTCAGTCTGGGCCTGTTCCAGTTGTGCCCACAATTTAGAGCAGCGATGCCAAAATTTATTAAGTTTAAGCTACTGCCACAGGGGCCTAACTTCTCATATAAAATAACGAACTGTTATGTATTTATCATAGATTAAATAAAACATCTCACTGATCAAACTGCAACAAGCTTTTATCCCTACTTACATTGCGATTATTACTGATTTCTGCCATGTGCATGCTAGGTTTAATGCAATAATAACTTCATCTAACAATTATCTACTAACTTGGATGTTGTTATTGGCAAAGAATATGAAATCTCTGAAATGATGTGAGATCTAACGTTAAAACCACTTGATCTTACCGGATCTAACGAATATCTATTAGCCTGAATGATTTTTGGCCCGAAAATTTGATAAGGGGGGGCTAACCCGTCCATATGTACCACCTAATATCTCTATTTTGATGTGGAATATCTCTGAAATGATATGAGATCTAACGTTAAAACCACTTGATCTTACCGGATCTAACGAATATCTATTAGCCTGAATGATTTTTGGGCCGAAAATTTGATAAGGGGGGGCTAACCCGTCCATATGTACCACCTAATATCTCTATTTTGATGTGGAATATCTCTGAAATGATGTGAGATCTAACGTTAAAACCACTTGATCTTACCGGATCTAACGAATATCTATTAGCCTGAATGATTTTTGGGCCGAAAATTTGATAAGGGGGGGCTAACCCGTCCATATGTACCACCTAATATCTGTATTTTGATGTGGAATATCTCTGAAATGATATGAGATCTAACGTTAAAACCACTTGATCTTACCGGATCTAACGAATATCTATTAGCCTGAATGATTTTTGGGCCGAAAATTTGATAAGGGGGGGCTAACCCGTCCATATGTACCACCTAATATCTCTATTTTGATGTGGAATATCTCTGAAATGATGTGAGATCTAACGTTAAAACCACTTGATCTTACCGGATCTAACGAATATCTATTAGCCTGAATGATTTTTGGGCCGAAAATTTGATAAGGGGGGGCTAACCCGTCCATATGTACCACCTAATATCTCTATTTTGATGTGGAATATCTCTGAAATGATGTGAGATCTAACGTTAAAACCACTTGATCTTACCGGATCTAACAAATATCTATTAGCCTGAATGATTTTTGGGCCGAAAATTTGATAAGGGGGGGCTAACCCGTCCATATGTACCACCTAATATCTCTATTTTGATGTGGAATATCTTTGAAATGATGTGAGATCTAACGTTAAAACCACTTGATCTTACCGGATCTAATGAACATCTATTAGCCTAAATGATTTTTGGGCCGAAAATTTGATAAAGGGGGGCTAACCCGTCCATATGTACCACCTAATATCTCTATTTTGATGTGGAATATCTCTGAAATGATGTGAGATCTAACGTTAAAACCACTTGATCTTACTGGATCTAACGAATATCTATTAGCCTGAATGATTTTTGGGTCGAAAATTTGATAAGGGGGGGCTAACCCGTCCATATGTACCACCTAATATCTCTATTTTGATGTGGAATATCTCTGAAATGATGTGAGATCTAACGTTAAAACCACTTGATCTTATCGGATCTAACGAATATCTATTAGCCTGAATGATTTTTGGGCCGAAAATTTGATAAGGGGGGGCTAACCCGTCCATATGTACCACCTAATATCTCTATTTTGATGTGGAATATCTCTGAAATGATGTGAGATCTAACGTTAAAACCACTTGATCTTACCGGATCTAACGAATATCTATTAGCCTGAATGATTTTTGGGCTGAAAATTTGATAAGGGGGGGCCCCCCTCATTAATCACTTAATAAGTCTCTAATTATGTGAGATCTAACGTTAAAAACACTTGATCATACCGGATCTAACAAATTGCTTCCGAAATAGCTAACTGTTTGGTCAATTTTTTGATAAGGGGGGGCTGATGACGGGTTAGCCCCCCCAGCAAATAACTGTTAATATCGCTTCTTCTGTGTGAGATCTAACGCAAACAACAGTTGATCTAACCTGATCTAACAAAGATCTAACAAACTGCATACGATTTTTTCAAAAATTTTGATATGGGGGGGCTAACCCGGCAGAGGTTGTTCCTTCTCTGGTTAGAAGAGCATGTGGGCAGGTGCCTTCAAAGGGGGTTAATGTGTTATTCTTCCTGTGTTCCTGTTTCTCCTGTCTGTGCTTGTGCCCTCAAGTTATCTGAGCCAGCCAGGTGCAAAATGTTACAATGTAGATGTGTGGTTGAGCTGAGCAATTGATTGGCTAGATTTTTCCGTCAATTTTCTAGAAATCTACATAAATAGGGTTCACTGAAATGTCCTGAGATCGCTGCCTGAGAAATACTCCCAAGATGTAGACTGGTCCCAGTGGGGGGGGGCTGAGGGGCTGGGAATCTGAGTAATTTTTGGACTCTTATGCTGCGTACACACGAGCGGACTTTTCGACCGGACTGGTCTGACGGACTATCCGACGGACTTTCAACGGACTTCCAACGGACTTGCCTACACACGATCACATCAAAGTCCGACGGATTCGTATGTGATGACGTACGACCCAAACTAAAATAAGGAAGTTGGTAGCCAATAGCTGCCCTAGCGTCGGTTTTAGTCCGTCGGGCTAGCATACAGACGAGCGGATTTTTTGACCGGACTCGAGTCCGTCGGAAAGATTTGAAGCATGTTTTAATTCTAGGTCTGTCGCACTTTTGGAAAAAAAAAGTCCGCTGGAGCCCACACATGATTGAATTGTCCGACAGAGTCCGGTCCGCTGGACCAAGTCTGCCAGAAAGTCTGCTCGTGTGTACGCGGCATTAGCTGCTAGCTATGGATTTTTTGCCTTTACTGCCTCTTGTGGATTATTTGGCTTTATGAACTTTTGCCTCTAAAGGACTACGGACTTGCTGCTAACTCTGGTATGATTACCCTAAGGGCACTAGAGCACCTCTGTATAGGATTTCATGTAAGACGTTGCTTTGCCAAGACTGTACTTCTATGTTTGCATTTCTTCAGTAAAGACTGCTTGTGTTCCTGGGTGACTTGTTGAGTGACTTGGTGTAGGGGATGGTTACTCTGGTAGTGGAGGGGATTAAGTGCTTGGCACCTTCACTTGAGGCAGGTTCCCCACATACCCTCCAATCAGTTCTCACAGCTCTCCTCACTGAGCTCTGCAGAGTGTGACTTCAGCTCTCCGCCCCCTTTTTTTATAACGCTCAGACCAGCTTAAAAAAAAAAAAGCTAAGCCACACATGGCTCGAATTTCATCTAATTCTTCATAAAATTTGAGCTGTGGGTGTCGCCACCATCTAGCTCAAAGAAAACGTAACTAAAAAAATCAAAGGAGCTGGGTGGAAAATTGTTGACCAAACAGTGACTGCATCCAACGTAGGTAGCAGTTGCACAACAAACGCGCACTTTCAAAAAAAAAAAAAAAAAACGACTTTGATGCATTTGTCGCCTGTAGGGCAGCGCATTCAGGTGAATGGGCTGCCCTATGCTTTAATGTGGTAAAAAAAACAGGTGTGAGTGCAGACTAAGGGGCGCCCATCATTGTCGCTGGACAAATAGCAGGACAAAGAGCGAGAATGACGCCACTGGAGCAGCCAGAAGGCAGATGGAATTAAGGTATGTATTTAGGGAATTAAAAAAAATAAGTGTAAGGGCTGCTCTAAATACTGGAGGATGGAGAAGTGCAAAAAAGACTTTAGGAAAGTTTTGAATAATGCGCCTTCAATGAGCCTGAGCAACCGAGTGCTTTGTATTTTAGTTAATTCCTAAACAAGTCAGCCTACGCCTTTTATTCTTTATGTCCAGAGTTCTGTCAGCTTTCCGATACTGGAGACCTCCACTTCTGAGTGTCTGCTGTGATCTTCCTCTACCCATCCCTTTCCTATAAATACAATAACACCGCCATCCGTCTTATTCCTTAAGCCATTGTTTAGGTGTCATCAGTAGCTCCAGTTTTCCATTTCCAGTAGATCCATCTCAGTGTTACTTCTTATTTAATAAACGTTTCCCTGGAACAAACTGACCTTTTCTGTGTCTCTTCCACACAGTCTGTCATAGCGTTTCGTCTTTATTACTTCCTCTTCGCAGCTCCTACAGCCTCCAAGCTCCGTACCCTTGAAACTTTAAGATTCATCTACAGGGAAAACCTAATTGTATCCTCAGTTCTGGCTGCCTACTCCAGCAATGATATTTCTCTGATAACTTGTGTGATAAACTTTACCATGCAATTCCTCTTCCACCGGTTTCCTTTGAGGAGCTTTTTCACAGGTTACAGAAAGATCACATAACAAGTATCTCCAGTGATTTTCCATCGTAAAGAATATTTGCACAGCAGTGTCAGCACTTTTTATTTAATATTCGCTATCGGTCAAGCAGCAGAGCTATAGTATTCTGTTTTCGAAAGAGGTCGGGAATGGCCATTTGTAAAAATCTGAATCTCACTTTTTAAATTGATACAATAGTGCAACCTTACTGCCGAGGGATGGCTATGTGGACTGTTGTTCACTTGTATTTACCTCTTGACTAGGGTACCCCAGGTCACCAATCCTGTACATAGTTCCCACATATACCTCCCCCACTTATAACTGGAAACAAATGACGACCGACACCAAGCTGGAGCAAATTTGGCCCAGTTGGCCATTTATTAACAAAATAAACAAATATTCCTTAAAACAGAAACAATATACATAATCCAGTACCCATAACATAAAAGGTTGCCGGTCTTGGGAGGCACCAAAGAACCAAAATCAAGTTATGTATCTGCATTACTAGATAACAATCCTCAGCTTCGCAACACCAGTTCATGTACAAACACACTTCTCCACAGATACCTCACTGTTACCACTTCCCAGTTAATCCACCATTAACTGGGATCCAACAGAGGATGCCATACCTTAGATGGGTCACACTATGAACTGTTCAACAAATTTTAAAGCCTCCAAAGACCCCAACCGCCAAGACTTTAAGAACAGCCGTTCAACCAATGCAATCCAGGGTGGGAGGGCGGGAGATTTCTTCTCAAATCTGTAGCTCCAAAGGATTTGCCGCAATTTCGGATCTCCCCCTGCCTACCCCCCAGCAGCCCCACCTATACAGCAACCACCAGCCAATAAGGTAAGGGACCATCCATCCAAGGCACAGCAGTCCTGATACCACGAGCCATAAGTGGGAACAGAACCAATTAAGGCAGTTCCCTGACTTAGAGACAAACCTTGTCACTGTGTGCAATATTAAAAGTACAGAGTTGGGGGGCGTGGCCTGGAGCGGCATGCAGTAGGACGCAACTAGACAGAGCTCCGCCGGCCATTGATCCTTTTATAACCTCCTGGGACCGATAAACTGCTTACCTCAGCCCTCAACATACTGCCGCCGAACCGGCAACTTTCAGGGGACATGTCGCCCACCAAAAAGGCATCTGCAGCCGCCGCAAAGCTCGAGCAATACCGCCGGCAAGGCACAGACCCCTCCAGCCAAGATGGCGCCGCCGCGCTGGAAGAAGAACCTCCTGCTGGGACTTACACAGCGAGGGTGCTGGAGGCGATCTCATCCTGCCAGGAAGCTGTAACAGTATGCCAAACATCCCTCACAGCGCGGATAGAAGAGGTCAAGGTGGACATCTCACTGGTAAGGCAGGACTTTCAAAAATTAAAAGGTAGGGTCACAGAGGCAGACACCAGGCTGAGCAATATGGAGGATTCCCTCCCCCCCCTGCAAAATACAACATCTGAGCTGCAGCACCAAGTGAATCAATTGATTCAGAAGCAGGATGACATTGAGAACCGCCTCAGGCGATGCAACCTTAGATTTGTGGGTCTCCCTGAGGGGTCAGAGGGGAGAGACCCCCCCACGTTTCTTGAAAATCTGCTTTGCGACACTTATGGAAGAGATTCTTTTTCCCCAACATTTGTGGTTGAGCGTGCACACCGCATGTCGGGCAGACCGCCACCACCTGGAGCCCCCCCACGCACGTTCATTGCGAAATTCCTGAATTACAGAGACAGGGATGCCATACTTCGCCTCAGCAGAGTGAAGGGGAACATCCCTCTTGGAAACAAAATGATAGCGATCTATCCAGACTTTTCTGCAGAGGTGCAGCGGAGACGGCGCACATTCATGGAGGTCAAAAGGCGCCTCCGCATCAAAAACATCAAGTATGCCATGCTTTTCCCGGCCCGCCTCCGTGTAGAGGGAGAGGACAGAGCACACTTTTTTGAGGATCCAGAAGCCGCCATCGCCTGGCTGGAGCAGAGGGAAAATCATGGATAAGTCCTAGCCTTACTTATACTCATCTATATGCCAATGTGACCCTTACAGATCCTCCTTCCTACTGCACTCAGCTCTTTTCCACGGATTGAACCCTAACTTGAAACTCTATGCAAAACCACAGGATGAACAGTCCGTCCCCACACCCCCTTCCTATCCCTCCTACTGTTCTCCAGTGACGGATGACTCCGCATCAACTCCACATGGATTGGGGTATACCCCTACACACTACTGACCACGACCGGACGAATGCCACAGCTACACATTCCTTCATGAACACCCAGTTGGCAACAAACCGTGAGAACTTTTACCACACACCACTTGGTGTAACTGTTCAACGGGTGTCTTACAGCCCCACGCCACCGAGACACACCTCAGCTACTTACCCGAACTCTTCCTAACAGAGTCCACACAGGCAACCGACGGAGCTAGCCAACGTCTACAAAGTACTCACCAAGAGCGGTGAGTAAAGTCCTAAAATGCGCAAAGACACGCAGCGTATTTTCGCCCCACGCAACACAGATCACCACCTGAAATGGAGCGCAATATCTCTGGCAACGCTATACATGCGATTTGGGACTTCTGAGGCTATCAGTACCCCTAGCGTAGCAACTGCCATCCACACATGTTCAAATTCTAACCTTTTCTCCACAGGTGGGACAATGTTTATGCCCAGTTGGCAGTTTGGGATTGAAGCTCGCACCAGGTTTGGAAGGTGCAGAGCGGGGAGGGGGGAAGGGGTTATCAGAGTTTCAGCTGTTCTACTATCTTACCCAATGTCTAAAATATTTAACTGCTTCAGATCCGGGCCATTGCCAAATGACGGCAACAGCGCGGATCTGAATTGCCGGGACTACGTCCATTGACGTCGTCCCGTGCACGAGCGGCCTGCGCGCCCCCTGCAGGGCGCGCGCGGCGCGCTCGGTGATCAGCGAGTCTATGAGACTCGCCTGATCACAGATCAGAGTAAGGGGTTGGTCCCAACCCCTTACCACATGATCAGCTGTCAGCCAATGACAGCTGATCATGTGATGTAAACAGAGCCGGTAATCGGCTATTTTTCCTCCTCGCGCTGACAGCGTGAGGAGGAAAAAAAAACCCGATCACCGGCGGCCGTGATCGGGACATCAGTCCCGATCACGGCGATCTTACAACAAAAAGCAATAGGCAGCAGTGCTGCCTACCAGTGCCCACCATATTAACCCATCAGTGCCCACAGTGCCATCAATCAGCGCCACCCATCAGTGCCCACAGTGCCACCCATCAGTGCCCACAGTGCCACCCATCAGTGCCCACAGTGCCACCCATCAGCACCCACATCAGTGCCACCCATCAGCACCCACATTAGTGCCACCCATCAGCACCCACATCAGTGCAACCTATCAGTGCCCATCAGTGTCACCTACCAGTGCCCATAAGTGCCCATCAGTGCCACCCATCACTGCCCATCAGTGCCACCCATCAGTGCCCCCCATCAGTGCCCCCCCATCAGTGCCACCTATCAGTGCCACCTATCTGTGCCACCTATCTGTGCCACCTATCTGTGCCACCTATCTGTGCCACCTATCCGTGCCGCCCATCTGTGGCCATCAGTGCCGCCTTATCTGTGCCCATCAGTACCGCCTTAACTGTCCCCATCAGTGCCGCCTTAACTGTGCCTATCAGTGCCGCCTTAACTGTGCCTATCAGTGCCGCCTTAACTGTGCCTATCAGTGCCGCCTTATCTGTGCCTATCCGTGCCCATCAGTGCAGCCTATCAGTGCCCACCAGTGCCGCCTCATCAGTGCATATCAATGAAGGAGAAAAATTACCTGTTTGCAAAATTTTATAACAAACTATTAAACATGATTTTTTTTTTTTTCAAAATTTTCCATCTTTTTTTGTTTGTTTAGCAAAAAATAAAAACCCCAGCTGTGATTAAATACCACCAAAAGAAAGCTCTATTTGTGGGAAAAAAATGATAAAAATTTCATTTGGGTACAGTGTTGTATGACCGCGCAATTGTCATTCAAAGTGCGACAGCGCTGGAAGCTCAAAATTGGTCTGGGCAGGAGGGGGGTTTAAGTGCCCAGTAAGCAAGTGGTTAATTGCTATCACAATCACCTCATGGTGTTCTTGCTAACGGTCATGATTTTTGGTATATGTGCTGGGCTGCTTGGGGGGAGGGAGAGAGATCTGAGTCCTGGGGCTCGATACCACATGTACACATCTAAATGGCTAGCCTAAAATGTATTACGTGGAATATCCACGGGCTCAGGGAGCCCATAAAAAGGTCGGCGGTGTTTTCAATCCTCAAAAAACAAAGAGCAGATGTAGTGGCTCTGGTAGAAACACACGCTGAAGGCCTTGCACATAGAGTGCTTAAGAGACCGTGGATTGGATGGGCGTACCATTCAACACACACTACACTCTCCAGGGGAGTCTCAATTTTAATTGCTAAAAGTACCCATTTCGAGCTCCAGGACTCAGTAATCGACTCATTGGGCAGATATGTTCTATTAAAAGCTAAGATACACGGGGATCTGCTTCTCCTCATGGCGTTCTATGTCCCACCACCGTTCAGCGCGAGTGTCAGTGCGGCTGGGTTCGATTTCATGGCCTTGCACTCTGGCATTCCTGCTGTGTGGCTAGGTGACTTCAACAATGTACTAGATCCAGCCATAGACAGACTAAACACCTCAATCACAGAACCAGTGACGTCACACCCCACAAGATTTGCCAGACTCCTATCTGACTTCAACCTAGTAGATACATGGAGGGTCAGGAATCCTGTAGACAAGCGGTTTTCCTGCTTCTCCAAGTCACACCGAGCCATGTCCCGAATAGACCTAATATTGGTATCTAAAGTGCTCCTCCCTAGACTGTCAGACGCGGGCTTCTCCCCTAGGTCCCTATCAGACCATTGCCCCTATTGGGCCATACTTACCGTCCCCCGCAACCGCCCCCCGACGTCGTGGAGGTTGAACCCTTTCTGGCTGACTTTATTGCCGGAGGAGGACGACCTCTTAACGGAGTGGGGAAACTATTTCCACATCAGTGAGGGGTCAGCCTCGGTTCAGGTAGTGTGGGAGGCCTTCAAGAAACACGCCCGCATGATACTAACCAACAGAATAAACAAACTAAAAAGAGTGTCAGAATCGGCCATAATTAGGGCAGAGGAGAACCTCCGAGACTCTGAAAAGACATTTCTCGAGGCCCCCACTGCGGATGGAGCTGACAACCTTAAACTCTGCTCAAGGGTACTGTCCCAGCTACACTACGAAAAGTCCAAACGAAAACTATTTTTCCATAGACAAAGGTCGTTCGAGCACGGGGACCGGGCGGGTAAACTCCTCGCATATTTGATACATAGCGAGGACAGACCCCCTGTGGTAATCTCACTGCGTTCATCCAGTGGAGCTATAGAAACAGAACCACATAGAGTCACAGATATCTTTAGAGAATTCTTCAACAAGCTCTACACAGCAACAGCCCCATCAGACACCGTTCCAATGGAAACATTCCTGGGAGAGCTGGTAATTCCCCAGCTCTCTGCAGAACAGGTCGAGGAACTAGAGGCCCCATTAACAATAGACGAGATATCGGGAGCCTTGGCGGAACTCCCGGCCTCGAAGTCCCCGGGCTCGGACGGCCTACCAGTGGAGTTCTATTCCACATACTCAGAAATACTGATCCCTAGACTACTACAGCTATATGAGGCCATATTCAAAGACTCTAGCCTGCCAGCATCCATGAGAGAAGCCACCATAGTATTGATTCCCAAACCTGGGAAGGACCCATTTATTCCCGAATCCTACCGCCCCATATCTCTACTCCAAGTAGATATTAAACTACTTGCAAAAATTCTAGCTATCCGTCTCAATAAGGTAATCCTTTCCTTAATACACAGTGATCAAGCAGGGTTTATGCCGGGTAGAAATACATCCTTTAACCTTAGAAGACTGTTCATAAACCTACAAGCCGCACATGACAACATAGGGTCTAGAATAATCGTCGCCTTGGATACTGCCAAGGCGTTCGATTCAGTGGAATGGGTATACCTGTGGAGGTGTCTGGGCAGATTCGGCTTTGGCCCAAAATTTATAAAATGGGTGCAACTTTTGTACCAATCTCCATCAGCAAGGGTACTAGCGAACGAATGGCCATCTGACCAATTCTTGTTATCTAGGGGCACGAGACAGGGATGCCCTCTGTCGCCTCTGCTGTATGCGTTGGCGGCAGAACCCTTGGCCATAGCCATCCGGGCGCACCCCGAAATTAAAGGGCTTAGCAGGGGAGATGTGACCGAAAAAATTAGTGCTTACGCAGACGACACCCTGCTATACCTAGATGACTCTGAGAGTTCCTTGCCCCTTGCGCTGGACCTCATAGAACGATTTGGCAGGTTCTCCGGCCTCAGGATCAACTGGGACAAATCCCAGATATTACCCCTTGACAGCTTCCCACAACCCAGGGACAGAGCCGAACTGCCCTTACAGAGAGTGGACACTATCAAATACTTGGGTATAAGAACTACAAAAGACCCAGCGGATTACGAGACACTCAACATAACGCCACTGTTTGAAATGCTTAAGCACAAAACGCAGGTGTGGGCCCGTCTTCCACTGGGAGTAATGGGACGAATCAACCTAACCAAAATGGTTCTCCTACCTAAAATTCTCTACATGATTTGGCACTCGCCAATATACCTAGTGCTTAGACATTTCAAGCTAATGGAAGCCATTATAAAGCCATTCGTATGGGGTAATAACAGACATAAAATTGCTTGGCAAAAACTTAAAAACCCCACGGACTTAGCAGGCATGGCTGTGCCAGACTTCAATGTTTACTACATTGCAGCGCAGCTATCCCAACTATTCCATGTGGATAAGACAGATAGGGAAAGATTCCTGCACTTAATGTGCCCAAAGTGGTCCCAGGCATCACAAGACCCACTGACTACGATAACGGGGAAAGCCACTGGGGCAGACAGGAACACCAATCACAAAACATTACTCTACCATTATACCAAGATTTGGAACCTATCCATGCATAGACTCCAAATACCGACAATTAATGAGTTCACTCCTCTGTGGCACAATTCAAACCTTCCTGAATTTGATTTGCTACCTGACAGTGAACTGTGGAGCTCTATAGGGATCATTTATTTATTACACATTATACATAACGACAGGTTAAAAACTTTTGATAGACTAAAAACAGAATACATGCTCCCAAACCAAATGCTTTTCAGGTATTTGCAACTACGTCATGCCTTTCATACACAGTTCCCTTCGGGAGAATGTCATCTGGTAACCAACCCATTAATGGAAGCAATGAAATGCCCCGACCCAAAAAAACTAATCTCCCAATTTTACTCAATGCTAACGATACCGCAGGCTACTTCATCGGCCTACGCCCTGAAAACAAGGTGGGAAGGGGAGGTAGGCACACTGACAGATGACGAATGGAGTGATGCCCTAGACGCATGCAAACTAGTGTCCCCCAGACTGTCAGACCGTTTGACCCAACTGTTCGTGATTCACAGAGCATACCTTACACCATTAAGACTGTCCAAATATAGGAGTGATCAATCCACAATGTGTACAATGTGCAACCAAGCTACCGGAACCTTTTTTCACCTTCTGTGGCAGTGCCCCCAAATCCAAGCGTATTGGGCACAAGTGGTGCGATTCCTCCATGATACAATGGGCTCCCCTGTAACACTGCAGCCCAAACTATGCCTTTTAGGTATTCTATCAGACCCCGAGATAAATAAATTTCAAAAGGTCTTCGTACACGAAACACTCTTCTCTGCTCGAAAAGTCATTGCTAGAGCTTGGATGAGACCTAATCCCCCGGGGTTTTCGCACTGGCTGGCTGAAGTCAACAATACATTACCCTATAAAAAATTAATCTATATACATAGAGGTTGCCCTCAGAAGTATGAACAAATATGGGATAAATGGACACAGTCATCTGACACTTGTACTTAAGAACAAACTAGGTAACAAGGTGGCCCGAGGACCAACCCTCCCCCAGGTCACATATGCTAAGGCACTACAACATGACCTAGCCAAACTAGCACGATAAGAACAATTAATTCTACACATACACCATGGGAAAGAAGGTGAAAAAAAAAAAAGAGCTCAGACATGGGTTATAGCATTAAATACAACTTTATTTATACGTTTTAGAAAATGTACTGTTATTCTTTTTGGTCTTCACATGGTACATTATATTCCCTTTTCTTTTTTTTTTGTTAATCCTCAATAAACATGCATTTAATGTAATAAGCGTTGACGGAACATACCCGATTTAACTATATTGTTAGAAATGTCATAACTAAGTTCCTTGCAAAGCCCAACAACCCAGTACAATACTTTTGCTAATGTATAA
Organism: Lithobates septentrionalis; assembly: GCA_037952835.1. Lineage (NCBI taxonomy): Eukaryota > Metazoa > Chordata > Amphibia > Anura > Ranidae > Lithobates > Lithobates septentrionalis. The sequence goes on along the minus strand of JBBDGP010000034.1, from coordinate 1,908,100 downwards.
CCTGAAGATATTACAATGTATCTGTTTACAATGTACCTCTATTTATTTTTATGACATAATAAAAACTTTTCTGATTAAAAAAAAGTACAGAGTTCCTCTGAAAGTACTGTTCTGCGTCACTACACACTGTTACCTGAGGTATGTTGCTTTAGGAGGGACACTGCTGAGACAGTGCCCTTGCCACCAGTGTAACTCTAGTACCTCACTCCCAGTAACAGAATGAGGTCTCGCTGTGCACATAGCATAGACCTCATGCGTGCACTTGTTAACTCCTTCACTTCCACACCCATGACCAGATCATGGATCTCCGTAACATGGGTTCAAGTCCGGTTGCTACTGGAAACCGACCACTAGGGAGGGAGCCAGAACACTGACCCCCTCACTACCGGAGGACCCATTACCGTAACTTGGTCCTACGCTTAACAACTCTGAACTAGTGCTTGGTTACCCATAGCAACTCCACTGCTTCTCTTGCTTGACTTGCCGAGTAGACCTTTTGTAGCAGCTGAGCTTCATACCTCACATCTGCTTTACTGACCCTAGTTCCCTTTTAAAAACTTCAGGCCAGGCTTGCAACAGTTAATGTAAATTTACTTGAGAAACTTCAACATTACAGCCAAATATGAACAAGTCCAATTTCCAATCCTAACTACAGCAGTGTGGCTGCCCAGGCATACCTTCATGAGGTGATAGTCTATCTTGGTATTCTCCATGACTTGGATGTCGGCTGAAAATCTCGGTGCCTTCAGCAGGCCGCAGCAGTCCCAATACCACGAGCCCTGAGCAGGAACAGAACCAATCAAGGAGCCTGGCCCCCAGCCTTCCCCCTTGTTACAGGCAGGAAGGCAGGCTGGCTGGGACCCAAAAGACCAGGAAATGAGCACACATGACTTAACCCTTTCACCTGAACTGGGTTAGCTGCTAACTTACTGAACCAACATTGGCACAACCTACTTACTTGCTGGATTCTGAAGAAAGCTGTCTGTTGAGCTCTGTCCCACAGCCCAGCCCTATCTGGCGGGACAGGAGGCCTGCTTTTTCTTAAGGTAACACTTACAGGTCTTGTCCCTCACCTAGCCCAAAAAGGTCTCATAATCCTTTAGCCCCACCTCCAGTATTGATGCGTGTAAAGAAGTGAGTCACGATAGCTGTGGGCTGCTGTTGGAGCAGAATACATGCAGACTGTTAATGTTGACATACAAAGAACAGGATTGTGCCACTCATGGGGCCAATTGAGGCAGCTGCCTTAGGCATAACTCATGAAGGCACAGTGGGTGATGAGTGTTAATACCAAACACTTTGTCCTCAATACAGCTCTTTAGCACTAGAGCTGGTTAAACCACAGGCACATCATTACTGAGCTCCCCAAAAATGGGGCAGCGTCCTCCTCTGGCATGGCCCTGAGTAGACGGTTCACCACAATATTTGATGTGGCATTAATTCTATTTATAATTTAAATTTTCAATTTATTGTAGGCCCTGAATCCAAAGGGATGACCCTGGGCTCTGCAATAGAGTCTTTTGGTTTTAACTTTTAATTAAAATAAATAAATATACTAAATAAATAAATAAATAAATGAATGACAGTCATGGATCCTGGCTAACACCTTTCCCTTAGCAGATGATGGTTTTGTTCCCTTGTTCTTGTATTGGTTTCATGAAAGGCTGAGTCATTGGGGTTATTATTGTTTTCTTGTTTTTCTCTGTCTGTTCCTTTGGCCATAATCATTTTCCTCCATCAAAATACTTCTCACTCTTAATTGCCTTTTCTTTTAATGCTTGCTATCATAACCTCCTACTTTGGAGAATTTTGTACAAGCATTCACAGTGCTTTCCTAATAAATAATTTGAATAAAACAGAAAACTAAAACAATTAATTTTACCAGGCATACCAGTAATGTGACAGAAAATTTTTCCCTGCTTTAAAAAAAACTTTTGTAACATTTGTAAAAACATTGACAATGCTTTGCACAAAAAAACCAACATCAACCCCTCTGGCGTTCCCAGGAGGTGCAAGTGATGTCACTGTGCCTCTTGGCAGAGTTGAGAGCTCGGAATCCCACGAGCATGCACTCCAGCCCATTGTAAGATGGTATTCTCACAGATTTTCAAGCTTCCACCTCTGCCGGAAGTCACACATGCTTCCTGGAAAAATCGGAGTCTAGGGCCAAATTTAGTTTTTTAGTGGGGGGCATGCAGTTTGGCTCTATACACAACTCCATCAGCACGTGTCTACACATCCGACATCCTCTCATCCCCCTTCCAAATAACAAATGGAACTAGACAAGGTTGCCCTCTATCACCCTTGATCTTTAACCTACTAATGGAACCCCTAGCAGAACATATTAGAGTGAATACACAAATATCCGGTATCCCCATAGTTACATAGTAGGTGAGGTTGAAAAAAGACACATGTCCATCAAGTCCAAACTATGTGTGTGATTATATGTCAGCATTACATTGTATATCCCTGTATGTTGTGGTCATTCAGGTGCTTATCTAATAGTTTCTTGAAACTATCAATGCCCCCCGCTGAGACCACCACCTGTGGAAGGGAATTCCACATCCTTGCCTCTCTTACAGTAAAGAACCCTCTACATAGTTTAGGGTTAAACCCCATTTCTTTGAATTTTAATGAGTGGCCACGAGTCTTGTTAAACTCTTTTCTGCAAAAAACTTTTATTCCTATTGTGGGGTCACCAGTACAGTATTTGTATATTGCAATCATATCCCCTCTCAAGCGTCTCTTCTCCAGAGAGAATAAGTTCAGTGCTCGCAACCTTTCTTCATAACTAATATCATCCAGACCCTTTATTAGCTTTGTTGCCCTTCTTTGTACTCACTCACGTTCCAGTACATCCTTCCTGAGGACTGGTGCGCAGAACTGGACAGCATACTCTAGGTGCGACCGGACCAGAGTCTTATCTTAGTATCAGAGTATCGCTTTATCTCTGGAGTTGATCACCTTTTTAATGCATGCCAATATTCTGTTTGCTTTGTTAGCAGCAGCTTGGCATTGCATGCCATTGCTGAGACTATCATCTACTAGGACCCCCCAAATGCATTATTTTACATTTTTCTACATTGAACCTCATTTGTCATGTAGTTGCCCACTCCATTAATTTGTTCAGATCTTTTTGCAAGGTTTCCACATGCTGCGGAGAAGTTGCATTGAAATGGGATGCATTGGCTTATTTAATATGCTATTAAAGCAAACCCATCTCTCCTCCATGTTCTTTGTTTCTAAGATTTAATCCCAATTTATGCCTTCTGGCAAGGTCCGTAGTTTAGGGAAGTTGACTCTTTTGAAATTCAGTGTCTTTGTATTCCCCTTATGTTTCCTATTTGTGTGGTTTATACTGAAGCCAATTGACCTGTGATCGCTGTTACCTAAATTGCCCCATATTTTTCCACATCCGTGATCAGGCCTGTATTGTTGGTAATCAGTAGATCCAGTAATGCTTTATTTCTAGTTGGTGCGTCTACCATCTGATTCATAAAATTGTCCTGCAAGACATTTAGGAACTGGCGAGCCTTAGATGAATGCGCGGTTCCCTCCGCCCAATCTATGTCTGGATAATTAAAATCCCCAGGTTAGGGGGCCTATAGCATACTCCTACTATTATTTTCCCCTTAGCTTCATCCCTTTGGAGCTCTACCCATAAGGATTCCACCTTCTCCCTAGCTCCCTCAGTAATGTCACCTCTCACATTCACTTGTACATTATTCTTGATATATAGGCATACCCCTCCCCCTTTTTTACCCTCTCTATCCTTGCGATAAAGGTTATACCCTTGAATGTTTGCCAGCTAATCATGAGAGCTGTTGAACCAGGTCTCTGAAATTCCCATAAAATCCAAATCCTCCTCATACAACAGTATCTCTAGTTCACCCATCTTGTCCGCCAGGCTCCTGGCATTGGTGAACATGCCACTTATTGGGTGTTCCGAGATTGCAACTAGGACTTGTTACTATACTTACCTTGGGTTTATGTGCTTTGGTCAACCTACTACTAATGCCCCCAATACTACCCTCTGGAATATGTTCCGCGCTGACTATCCCTACCCCTGGACCCTCCCCCCATCACCTAGTTTAAAAACCCCTCTAACTTTTTGGTTATCTTCATTCCCAGCTGATCTGCACCCTCCTCATTTAGGTACAGTCCGTCCCTTCTATAGTACCGGTTACCGACTGAGAAGTCGTCCCAGTCCTCCAGGAACCCAAACCCCTCCTTACTACACCAGCTCTTCAGCCACTTGTTTACTTCCCTAATCTCCCTCTGCCTTTCTGGTGTGGCTCGATGTACCGGTAGTATTCCTGAGAATACTACCTTGGAGGTCCTTTTCCTCAATTTAGCTCCTAAGCCCCTAAAATCGTTCTCCATCTGCCTCTGACTTTGTCATTGGTGCCAACGTGCACCATGACAGCTGGGTCTTCCCCAGCCCCTCCCAGTAATCTGTCCACCAGATCCATGATGTGCCGAACCCGAGCGCCCGGTAGACAACATACTGTTCAGCACTTCAGGTCTTGGTTACAGATTGCCCTCTCTGTCTTTCTAAGAATTGAGTCCCCTACCACCAGTCTTTCCTTTCCCTTTGCTTTCCCCCCCACTGTCACTGGAGGAGTTCTTCCCCTGGCAGCTAGGAGAGTCCCTCATCTCCAGCAGTGCTGGTCCCTGACTGGTTTCACCAATGTCACTCAATGGAGCGTACTTAATGGGATGCTCCAGCCCTGGATCGGCCTCTCTGGCACTTCCCCCTCTATCCTTCGTGACTGTCACCAATCTACTCCATCCCAGTGCCTGCACCTCTTTGTCTCCACCCGCCTCTGTGCTGGCCCCTGCTGGCACCTGCTGTGTACGTTCCTGGCTCTCCTTTAGTATGGAGGGACTTCTCAGTGCTGACAGTTGCTTCCCCAGATTCAGAAGCTGGGCTTCCAGGGAAACAATGCGCTGACGTTTTGCACAGCAGTATTCACCCTCCATCGGATGATCAAAGAACGCATACATGCTGCAAAATGTACAAAGTGTCGCCTCTCCACACCCGCCGGGCATCGCACCTTAAATTTAATGAGGATTGGGGATTATACCCTGTCCAAATTACCTAACAACTATCTTCCTATACATTAGACTGCACAATGTATCTCTGGACAATAGCTGCCGCTTACCAGCTACATTGATCTCTTTTTTAAGGAGATCGTATCCGCTTGTGGCATATACCCCTGCCAAGGTATATGCTTCAGCCAGATGTCACCTCTCTTCTCACATAGACTGCCTCTGAATGACTCCTGACGTGCTGACGTCACCACAACGACAACGCAGTCCCGGAAGCAACGGGCGTTTTTATCGAGAGCCGACCGGCTCGAGTTATCTTGCTTTGCTTTTACTAAAACGACCATCTTGTAAGTGTAATCTTATTTTTTAACAATAATAAAGTGTTTACGGTATCACACTATGTAAGCCCTTTTCTCAACATGGGAAATCACTGATCGGGAGTCATTCAGAGGCAATCTATGTGGGAAGAGAGGTGACATCTGGCTGAAGCATATGAAGACCTTGGCAGGGGTATATGCCACAAGCGGATACGATCTCCTTAAAAGAGAGATCAATGTAGTTGGTAAGCGGCAGCTATTGTCCAGGTGGAGGAATCTGTTTCTATCCCTGATCACTCCTTCTGAGGTGTTTTTTCAGTTTGAAGTCACTAATAACCAGTGCACTGAGGACATTGTACATTTGGGATTAATCATATTGCTCTTGATGAGGACTTTTTGCTAACCAGAATTGCACTCAGGACATTTTCAGAGATACATTGTGCAGTCTAATGTATAGTACATTTGTTCGGATCATTTAACGTATATGGCTACCTTAGGGATTCGTGTCAAGCTTTTCACTGAGAGTAACCACATTTTTATCTATAAAAGTTACATGAGGATTTTAAATTATTTTCCTTGTTTAATCACATGTTGCGCAGCTTTTTCCTTTACGATATTATTGAACTGTGTGTATTTTACATTTGAGCTGCAGCAGAATTTACTGTTTATGCTATTAATTCTAATTTTGTTTACAAGACAGCGCTGTATCTTCACCCTTGACATAACTATCTTCCTGACACTAATACACAGGTACTCGCAGAACTACGTGCACTCGCAGACCACTCGCAGAACTACGTGCACTCGCAGACCACTCACAGAACTACGTGCACTCGCAGACCACTCGCAGAACTACGTGCACTCACAGACCACTTGCAGAACTACATGCACTCGCAGAACTACGTGCATTCGCAGAACTACAAGCACTCGCAGACCTACGTGCACAACTACGTGCACTCTCAGAACTACGTGCACTCGCAGATCATTCGCAGAACTACGTGCACTCGCAGACCACTCGCAGAACTACGTGCACTCGCAGAACTACAAGCACTCGCAGACCTACGTGCACAACTACGTGCACTCTCAGAACTACGTGCACTCGCAGATCACTCGCAGAACTACGTGCACTCGCAGACCACTCGCAGAACTATGTGCACTCGCAGACAACTCACAGAACTACGTGCACACGCAGAACTATGTGCAGAACTACGTGCACTCGCAGACCACTTGCAGAACTACGTGCACTCGCAGAACTACATCAACTCACAAGACCACAAGATCAGCCTATTTGCAGACGATGTCCTCTTAATGATTACCAATCCCTTAACCTCACTACCTGCTGTGCAAAAGACACTTTCCTGGTTCACCCAAGACTCTTATTATAAAGTAAATGACACAAAATCCTCTATCCTTAAAGAGGATGTAAACCCAATGTCATCCTTTCTAAACTACTGCCATAAGGGTTATCTATAAGGATATACATGCCTCCTGCATGTATCTTTACCTACCAAATGTCTCCCCTCTGTCTGTTATGAGACCCGAAAAACTGCAGATTCTGTGGGTGGGTCTGTTGTCTGGAGCTCGGTGGGTGGAGTCGTGATGTCGGTAGACTCCCCGCCCACCTCTACACTCCCCTTGTCAATATGCATTTTCTCCTGTGTATTTCTTACACTGAACTTCTGCTGTGATCTCTAACATCCAGTGAAAAGACAGGAAAGTAACCACATGACTTCGCATGCCCAATTATGCTGAGGTGTGGAACATCCAATCCTGGCAGAGCAGCAGAAGAAAGGAGTGGGGGAGGGAATTAAAAAATAATGCATGTCTTAGACTAGTGCACGAGATGTAAATCACCTGTCACTCACAGCAAGGGGGAGGATTTGACAAAGTTTTTCTCAGTTTGTCAAGATTAATCTCACTGAACAATAAAAGAGGATTGCTCAGAGCTGGATTAACTCTGTGTGGCAAGATTGGGCTCAAATTATAGGAAATCTTTAACTCTATATTATGACATAATTTTTTTTTTTTTCGGGTTTACATCCACTTTAACCTAGGGATAGACGCAACTTCCAGCAACCTCCTTCAATCCCTTTACCCCTATGTGTGGACAGACAATAATATATCTTATTTAGTGATACAATTGACCAAATCCACTAAAAATCTATTCCAAACCAACTATATACCATTATATACCAATTCTCCTAGATAGGAAGGCTGGCGGCATTCAAAATGCTACACCTACCCCAACTTCACTATCTTTTCAGAAAACTACCAATTCCAATTCCACCTACCTACTTTAAATCACTACAATTTATTCTCTCCAGATTCATATGGCAGGGTAAAAAATCTCACTGCACTCATGCAAAGCTCATAAAACATCGTAGGATATATTGAGTTTGCTGATTACTACCTAGCTTCTATACCAGGGATATGCAATTAGTGGACCTCCAGCTGTTGCAGAACTACAAGTCCCATGAGGCATAGCAAGACTCTGATAGCCACAAGCATGACTCCCATAGGCAGAGGCATGATGGGACTTGTAGTTTTGCAACAGCTGGAGGTCCACTAATTGCATATCCCTGTTCTATACTCACACAACTTAAAGAATGGCTCTTACCTTTTTCTACCACAATTTGGGGAACTATAGAAACATCCCATACACCAGGTCACTCCCTGTATCCCTGGCTCCTTGGCTTACCACTGGGAGCTAGAATCCCTACACATAAGCCCTTTCCTACCCTCCAAAAAAACTTTCTCTTCCCAAACTCAGATCTATACAAATACATTCGTATGAAACATTGCATATCAACACTCTCTTTATGGCTGTGTAATATACCCTCTCCAGCTTGGACATTGTACACCGCCAGTACACCCCAAAACAAAGGGATCTCTCTCTTCTATACTATTCTGCAACAAAAACACACTTTTACTAAATCAGCCCCTCTACTCAAATAGAAAAACGATCCAAAATGCACATATACTGACAAACAATGGACCACAGCCTGCAACGCCACATATAAAGCCACCAGTTGCTCCACCCTCTGGGAACTCTCCATCAAATTGATACTCAGATGGTAATTGACCTCAGACAGAATTTCTCGATTTAACCACTCCACAACCAATGGCGACCCTAGGGGGGGGCCAGAGGGGGCCCTGACCCCCCCCAACATTATGCTGTGCCCCACCATGTGCCCCCCCCCCCAAAAAAAAATTTTTTTTTTTTTTTTTTTTTTTTTTACAAAAAATCAATGTCTAAGAGGGAGAGAGTCCCCAGTCAGCTCCTGCGGGTGATTCCTCCCCCCTCCCTCTGCTTGCTGACACTGCATAATGCGAGCGCTCATACAACCATGGCCGCCCGATCTGCTCCTTCCCCTGCATCCTCATTGGCAGGGAGAAGAGCGAGTTGCAGGAAGGACTCCACCAGGACTCTCAGTTACTGAAAAAACAGACTGATTTCCCCCGTCCTTAGGACAGGAGAACCAGCCTGAAAATTCCAAGAGATGCCAGACCAGCGCTGTCAATAGCAGGGGCAGGACAGTAAGAGGAGGCTGGGGAACCCCACAGTGGTGGAACACCAGGGCCCGGAGGCAAGACAACCTTTGCAACCCTGATAGTTCTTCCACTGCTTTGGATCCTTATATTTTCTTGGTATTCTGGTGACATATATCTCTTGTTTTCTGCCACCCTGGGGGGCCCCAATACAGTAGGAAGGGAGCTCACTGCAGAACATGTGAAAGGGCCGTTGTGGGATCGTAGTAAAGGGCCCCAGTGTATATATATATATATATATATATATATATATATATATATATATGCGCATTTTATAGTTGCCCCCCTACTTTTGTCCCTGTCCCCCCATGTGCCCCCCCTAAATTTGAAAGCTGGAGACGCCACTGTCCACAACTAACTTATGCTGGAGACACTGTGGCCAAAAAGGCGACCTCCTTCATACCTTCTGGGGGTTCCCTAAATTGACAGCATTCTGGACATCCACATTTAAACGAATCTCTGAAGTCACCCAAACTTCTATCATACCTTCTCCCAGCCTTGCACTCCTATCTCTGGAAATGGAAACACTCCCACACTCATCACAGCACATAACTACTCATATTCTACTAGCTGCTAAACTTAACATCACTAAAAGATGGAAAGACCCTAACCCTCCCACCCTATGGGACGTGATTGACCTAACCCAACTGCACTATTCACATGAACAAATTACAGCGATCCACTCAGACAGGTTAGAACACTTCACTCGCAAATGGCAACCGTGGAGTAAATGGAAAATGTTAAATCTATGAAAGATTAACCCTTCAACCTTCCTAAAGCAAGAATATATAGGAGACAACCGCCACCTATCCAATGGAGTATACGGTATAAACGCTTGTGATATTTACACTGTAGGCCTGAAATTCCTTTATAATTGCTAATAATGTTCTGTTTTCTTTTTCTTGTCAACTGAAAATTCAATAAATATCTATTGGTAAAAAACAAAAAAAAAACAAAAGACAGCAGTGGTTTTGCACAGAGCAGCCCACATTCTCCTCTTCTCGGGTCCTTCACCGGTGCTCTTGACCCCTCCCTCCTGCTGAGTGCCCCCAGAGCAAGCATCTTGCAATGGGGGCACCCAAGCAGGTTCATTCCCGAGACCCGGCTTTGTGTGTTCATTCGCACACAGGGCCGTAGCTCGGTCACACCCCCTCTCTCTCCTCATTGGTTCACTGGCTGGGATTGACAGCAGTGGGAGCCAATGGCTCCCGCTGCTGTCTCAGCCAATGAGGAGGGAGAGTCACAGGAGAGTTGACGCTCTTGTGCACATCACTGGATTGAGATGGGGGTCAGGTAAGTATTAGGGGGGTTGCTACACAGAGAGGGTTTTTTACCTTCATGCATAGAATGCATGAAGGTAAAAAAACTTTGAGCCTTTACAACCACTTTAAATACACTAACATGCAATAACACAACTAGTAGGTACAGCAAACAGTTTTTTTTCCTTTTGGGATAAAGATTTTAGATAAATAAAAGCTGATCCTTGTAAGGACCCCTGCTAGTATTAAATGGTTTTCCCCATCTCTGTAACTGATACATTCTGCAGGAGAGCTTGTTCTTTAAAAAAAAAAAAACAACAAGCTTACTAGTTGGATCATTAGGTGAAAATAGAAGAAAGAAAGCCTAATAAAAAAGCAAATGAATGCAGCCATCACATTTAAGAAATGGTAAGCTGCTATATTTATTTATTTATTGATTACAGGTACTAGCACTGTCAATATACCATATAATACATGTTTTGTAGACCTGATTATAGATAGGATATTGGGGTAGTAGAATGCCGTTGGTTACTCAATGATGGATATTACTAACGGTATCTGACTTTGGAGTGTGCTCTATTGGCACTGTCATTTCTGTTTTTAGCCACTAGGTGGGGCTGTATGATCTCTTTAGTGAGCTCTATACAGTTGCAAGCTGTAATTGCCTATTTGTTTTCTACTGTTTTGTACAGTGCATCTGAAAAAGTATTCACAGCGCTTCATTTTTTCTAAATTTTTGTTACAACCCTATTCTAAAATAGATTAAATTCATTATTTTCCTCAAAATTCTACAAACAATACCCCATAATGACAACATGAAAAAAGTTTAAAAACTTTGCAAATTTATTAAAAATAAAAAGCCGTGAAAAAAAAAAATCACATGTACATAAGTATTCACAGTTCCGCAACAGCAGGAGGACCGCCAGTTTGACACCTGTGGAAGCATGGTCCAATTTACATCAACAGGGAAAAAAATCCTTCCCAATTCCCTGAAACTGCCTGAAAATATAAAATTTTTCCTAATGTCACAGGTATCCGTCAAAACATTTTTATTTGAACAGAGTGAAGAGGAATAGAAATGCCTGTTATGTTTTTAAAGGTATTCACAAAGTCAAAACGTTATTTATTCATTTTTAGTATTCAAAACAAACTCCTCCATCCATCCATGTCTCCATGCTTTATTTTGTTGAGAAATCACTTTGAAAAATACCATTAGCAATTCAAGCTGTGGCCATCTTGAGGAAGTGCAGATAATTCATGTAGCAATTACTTCCTGGAATCCATCTGCCCTTAGCTCAGGCAGGCCGGCAGGAGGGTGTGCTTAGCTGAGAAAATCCCTCCTCCAAATGAAATAAAGAAAATGCCCATGAAGACTCCGTGAATGTATGGCGTCATTTTGGACCTAGGCCAGAAACCGAGAAGCAACTTAAGAAATGTAAAAAAAAAAAGTTTAAAACAAGTAAATATAATATACCTTCCTATCTATTTACTAATGCAGGCAGTATGAGGATTAAAAATAGTTAAAGTGGTAGTAAACTCCTGAATGTGATTTTTACCTACAGGCAGTGGCGGCCGGTCCATACAGGGCGCAGGGGCACTGCTCGACTAATCCATGCGCCTGGCCCCTAATCTACATGCAGGGCACCGGACGCATGGATTCCAATGGGGTTTTTTTTTTTTTTAAGCACATGATTAGAGCCTGAGGCTCTAATTGGCTTCAAAAAGGGTGGGCTCGGGGCGACCAATCAGGAAGCGGGAGGAGCGCGACTGGCCGAGAGGAGAAGCGATCGTATTGACAGGGAGGAGGATGTACAGGAAGATCCGGGACTTGGGAGATGGGCGTCCAGAGCGATCCTTCAGTGCTCTGCATCGATGCCGATTGAGAGCCCAACCGTGTGAGTACCAACCGCGGGGGGGTCGGGTGGTTTGTTTGCCGCCCCACTGCCTACTGGTAAGCTTATAATAAAGTTTATCTGTAGGTAAAATGAACATTTCCTAAATGTGCACTGCTTAGGAGATATTCCAGTGAGTAGCAGTGTCTCCGATTTAGAGCCTATATGAGATTTAGGTGATTGGGTTTACATATACACTTCTTTGCTCTCCTTGATATGGTTTAGGCTGGGTTCACACTATTGCGAATTGGAAGTGGGTTTCCCCGCATCCAATTTGCGTGACAGGAGAGTTTGACTGGCTCTCAATGAAGCCGGTTCACACATCTCCGGGCCGGACGTGAACTGCACAGCAGAGGAGTTCTGTGCGTCTTTGGCTCCGTTTCAGGTCCAAATTCAGCCCAAGATTTGGACCTAAATTGGACCTGAAACAGTGACCGGAGACGCACCGGAACCCCTGCTGTGCCCCGCGCCGCACACAGTGTGAACCCAGCCTCAATCTTTTTTCTTTTATTTTCATGTTACATTCACTATCATACCGTCAGCTCTTGGATGACAGGACATGCTGCGACATATAGTCCCTCAGCTGTCAGTAAGCCAGAATTCCAAGGCCCCATCAGAATGATCTGACATGAAGGCGGATTTCCTTGCACTGGCCTCTCTTGATGTTTTGACAAGCTGCACGTCAATCCCCATAGGCCTCTGCAGTTACCATACTGACAACATGGCTGAGTGGACCTGACCATCTGCTCTAGTTGTCAGTGGTGGGAATAATGTCCCCCTCCTTCTCCCACAGAGATAACTGGAGCGATCTTTTCATTTGTGCTCAGTTCCTGCCTCACAAGCTCTGTGCACAAACCAAAATTTCATTTCTATGGTTCAGTCGTTTCTTTGGCTCGTGCTATCTGCAGAAGAATGACACGTACTGAGACTGACGTAGCGCTGTACAGAGCGGTCACCGCTTGGCAGACTTTATCCACTGAATCCAGATCGTGTTTGAGAAGCCAGATCAATACTGCATAGCCATTCACTTGGCTCAGTTCTGAAGTTGCGTTGTCCCCTGACCGCTACTTGAGTTTATAACTTAAAGGGATGCTTCAGTTAAAAAAATACTAATATATATATATATATATATATATATATATATATATATATATATATATATATACATACACGCACACACACACACATATATATATACATATACATATACATACATATATTTACACACACATATATACACACACACATATGTATATATATATATATAATTATTTTTTTTATTTCTTTATAATTAATATATATATATATATGTATATATATATATATATATATATATATATATATATATATATATATATATATACAGTTGTGCTCATAAGTTTACGTACCCTGGCAGAATTTATGATTTCTTGGCCATTTTTCAGAGAATATGAATGATAACACAAAACATTTCTTTCACTTACGGTTAGTGTTTGGCTGAAGCCGTTTATTATCAATCAACTGTGTTTACTCTTTTTAAATCATAATCACAACAGAAACTACCCAAATGACCCTGATCAAAAGTTTACATGCCCTGGTGATTTTGGCCTGATAACATGCACACAAGTTGACACAAAGGGGGTTGAATGGCTATTAAAGGTAACCATCCTCACATGTGATCTGTTTGCTTGTAATTAGTGTGTGTATATAAAAGGTCAATGAGTTTCTGGACTCCTGACAGACCCTTGCATCTTTCATCCAGTGCTGCACTGACGTTTCTGGATTCTGAGTCATGGGGAAAGCAAAGGAATTATCAAAGGATCTGTGGGAAAAGGTAGTTGAACTGTATAAAACAGGAAAGGGATATGTAGCGCTGGTAGATTTGCGATCTACCATCTGATAGGTAAATTTAGTAACTTGTTCGTTAGGAAGGTTAGATTTGCCTCTGTTTCAGCTTGGCTGACGTTGCGTGTATTTCCATACTGAGCTGTGGGTGTCGCTGTTACCGCTGGCTAGTGTTGGAAAGCAACATGTCTAAGCGTATGGATGCTCTTCTGTCCCGGATACAACTCGGTGGAGGTGGTCCTCCAAGTTGCATTCTGGGCGAAGGTATTTATGGGACAGACGCCATATTTTGGGGTCGTTTTACAGCCACCTGCTGGCCCTCCTGGCCGACAGGTATTTGTTAGAGAGCTATCTCGTGGTCCTCCGTTCCGGAGGCCCACGTTGCTGCGGCGCAGGGGTGGGCCCAGAAGCTTGTCTGGGGCCTACCACAGCGGCCGAGGAATGGTCCTGAGCTGTCTATCCAAATGGAGGAAGCTGGACAACCGAGAAGATCCCAGGGGAGGACCCGTCATGGAGGGATCATGCAACGTGCTGGTCTGGAGAGGGGCCTGGTGACTCGGTTGGAGGACGTATCCTAAAGTAATCATACAGCATAGTGTTGCCGGGTTGGCTTAAAGGTTCAAGCACTGTGACTGACATTCACCGCAAGAAAACCAATACATCCTGTGGCAAAGGATCGTACGGTTTATCCCAAATAAGTCTGTGGCAGAGACTTTTGTTCGTGCTATGTACTGGCTGCTAGGCTAGTAAGAGAGGCCTATCCAGGCGTGCAAGGAGTGTGTTCCACCAAGGGAGTGCATTCTACTGAAATATTCAACCCCAGGGATATTTGTCAAGAATCTTGCTAAAAAGGTAATTGAGTTTTACTCTGCAGTTCTCCTTCTGCCTCTTTCCTGCTACTTCCTTCGTTGATGGTTTAATAAAGCATTGAAAACGTACTCAAGTGTTGGTGCGTGTGTCGTCCAGAGGTAAACTCAACGGAACCCTAGACCCAGTACCGGTGAAACAAAGGGAAGGAGAGTGAAGGTAACAAGCCCGCTTAAACCAGCAGCTCCACTGAGAGTTATTGCTACAGATATGAAAAGATATCCAAGGAATTGAGAATGCCAATCAGCAGTGTTCAAACTCTAATCAAGAAGTGGAAAATGAGGGGTTCTGTTGAAACCAAACCACGGTCAGGTAGACCAACTAAAATTTTAGCCACAACTGCCAGGAAAATTGTTTGGGATGCAAAGAAAAACCCACAAATAACTTCAGATGAAATACAGAACTCTCCGAAAACATGTGGTGTGGCTGTTTCAAGATGCACAATAAGGAGGCACTTGAAGAAAGATGGGCTGCATGGTCGAGTCGTCAGAAGAAAACCATTACTACGCAAATGCCACAAAGTATCCCACTTACAATACGCCAAACAGCACAGAGACAAGCCTCAAACACTATTTTGGGACAATTGGCATTTATACAGCAATCAGTACTATAAATAGCCATTGATTACTGTATAAATGTCACTGGCAGGAAAGGGGTTAACTCTAGGGGGCAATCAAGGGGTTAAATGTGTGTCCTAGGGAGTGATTGTAACTGTGGGGGGATGGGACTGCCTGGGGGAGGAGACTGATTGTTGTTCCTAAGTAGTAGGAACAACAGATAGCTGCTCTCCTTACCCCTGACAGAACGGAGATCTGTCTGTTTACATTGACAGATCTCCTTCTCAGGAGCAATCGCGCACAGGCTCCTACGTCACGCAGCGGGCGCGTGCACCCTATACTCCTTAAAGCGCCCGCCGTACAGCTATGGCGATTCGAGCAGGAGTGCCATTCTGCTGCCGTCAATCAACGGCGGGTGGTCGACAAGCAGTTAAAGTGGAACTAATTTTAACTAGGGAAAAACTGCCAGCAGGCAGCTCTTTATTGCGGAAGAGACATGCTACTTCCCTTCTGCAATAACAAACACTTACCTGCCTGCTGGCAGTCTTCTATTGCATGTACACTGCGTAGCTTAGTGTGTGTGTTCCTGGCCCAATCTGGCTGTAACGGAATGACTGACTTAGGTGTGCATGTACGGGATGACGTCATTCCGCTCTGGTCAATTAAGAGACTGAAAACCTGGCACCCAGAAGAAACTTGGGAGAAGATGACTGTGGTCAGGGATGGAGGTGAGTATTTTTGAGGATTTAAGCCTAGTATACACAGGCTGAATGTTGGGAGGCATTGGACAATTTAATAGAAACTGGCCGCCATTCATACTGCAGTCAGTCCGACAGAAGCCGGCCGGTTGGCTGACTTCTGTCGAAGGGGCTAGACCAAAAAAGGTCTTCGAAATAGCAAAGATAACTTGCCACAAATTTGTGGCAGTGTTGAATTGTAAGGGCTTTTGTTAATGTTAATGACAACCGGTCCATCTTATAGCTATCAGCACATGCCCCATACAGTGTTCCCCTAAAAATAAAAAATTGCTAGGGGGAAGAGGAAGATGTTTTTTTTTTTGGCAGAAACTACTCTACATGTCTCGTCTGCCACAAATCCCTACCTTCAAGGGATTCCCAGATCATGGGACTACAGACTGGATAAAAAAGGAAAGTTCTGCATTGGCCTCCAATCTGTGTCGGTGGCTCATTTTTCACTAATAGTTTGTACTCTACTACACATCCTTCTCTGTGTTTTCATAAAAATCCTGCATTGTGTCTACTGTTTATATCCCCTGGGTGGGAATTTTGTACATGTTCTCTCTTTATATTCCAATAAAAATCATTGTACCAACAAGCTCTAAAGGCACACTGGTGTGATTTTCAATAATGACAGGAGTGTACTTTAAAAACTACATGTAAAAAAAAAATACATAAAAGCGCTCTAAAATAGCCAAAAAAAAGCATGCTAAAACAAATGAGAAACTGCCTGCTCTTTTAAACGCTGAGCAAGTCTACACTTACATGTCAGTGAGACCTGGAGGAGAAAATGGATGGAAGAGCTGCATGACTATGGGAGGAACAGGGTCAGGGAACGGTCAGAGTGTTTAGTGGGGGGTGTATGTCCTTACCTGATTGGAGGCTGAGCTTGAAGGGGCAGGGTTCAGTGGAGAGGGTCTTTGCAGATAGGTAGTTCGCTCACATTCCAAAGGAGTGAGGAGAAGTGGCAACTACACACGCTTGACACCATCTGAACCAAATAAGTTTATCTTGGTCTCATCAGACCACAGGACATGGTTCTAGTAATCCATGTCCTTAGTCTGCTTGTCTTCAGTGAACTGTTGGTGAGCTTTCTTGTGCATCATCTTTAGAAGAGGCTTCCTTCTGGGATGACAGCCAAGCAGACCAATTTGATGCAGTGTGCGGTGTATGGTCTGAGCACTGACAGGCTGACCCCCCACCCCTTCAACCTCTGCAGCAATGCTGGCAGCACTCATACGTCTATTTCCCAAAGTCAACCCCTGGATATGACGCTGAGCACGTGCACTCAACTTCTTTGGTTGACCACGGCGAGGCCTGTTCTGAGTGGAACCTGTCCTGTTAAACCGCTGTATGGTCTTGGCCACTGTGCTGCAGCTCAGTTTCAGGGTCTTGGCAATCTTATTATAGCCTAGGCTATCTTTATGTAGAGCAACAATTCTTTTTTCCAGATCCTCAGAGAGTTCTTTGCCACGAGGTGCCATGTTGAACTTCCAGTGACCAGTATGAGAGAGTGAGAGCGATAACACCAAATTTAACACACCTGCTTCCCATTCACATCTGAGACCTTTTAACACTAATGAGTCACGTGACACTGGGGAGGGAAAATGGCCAATTGGGATGTACTCGCTTTTGTTGCCAGTGGTTTAGACATTAATGGCTGTGTGTTGAGTTATTTTGAGGGGACAGCAAATTTACACTGTTATACAAGCCATACACTCACTACTTTACATTGTAGCAAAGTGTAATTTCTTCGGTAATAAAATATTTACAAAAATGTAAGGGGTGTACTCACTTTTGTGACTTATACTCACTTTTACTCTATATATACTAATAATTTTGTCACAGCAGTTGGCGGGTCAAGGGGTCTTTGGGGGGTCAGTAATTACATGGTTACAAAAGTGTGGGGCCCATCTAAGGTATGGCGCTTCCACTTGGTTAGCGGTGGTTCTCCCAGGAGCGAGGACCCCTGGGGGAAGGGAATATGGAAGTATATGTGATGTCGGAACGTCTTCGAGCCAGTTGGGGCGCGACTGAGGACATGGACGATTCCAGTTAAAATTGTGCCTTAAGGACACCCAAAGACCTCTTGTTGTTGGGCAGTACATTGTTGAATTTGCACTTATTGGTATGTTTAAATGATATGTTATTTTATTCTTTGGTTAGGAAAGTGGGCTGCTGTGGCCGTTTAAAACCCATGTCACTCAGTCCGTGTCTTTATTCTATATTTGTAAGGACCTAGGTTGACAAATCCTTTAGTCATGTGAGAGTTACATAAACCTCTTTCATACCAAAGAGACCTGACACTCCACTTTAATCCCCCTCAAAGCAGCCCATCGATAAGTGAATATTCAGCTTCCAAAGGCCGTGAGTGGATCAGACACACAATTTGCATGCCATTTCCATAGTTCCCATATTGGGGATCCCCTTGGGCGGCAGGAGCCTGTGTGCTGACATTTACACTGTATTTCTGCGGCGTGTAATGGAGCTGTGGGAGGCTAGTATGAAACTGAACTGACATGTGACCTCCAATGCAGAGCCCTGTACTGCAGACCTGGGGGACTCCGCCATCCGTACATGTATATTAGAGGACGCCAGATGCCCATCTTAATATTTTCATATGTACAGGGAAAGGACGACGAAAGCTGAGATATATGATACAGACACGCATGGACAGTTCCATCCACAGAAAATGGCTGTAGAATGTAATTCTCTGCTACTGACTATATTGGACAATTTTGTATGTTAGAAATTCATAGAGAACCAACATTTCTTCAGTGGCATACAGAATATTTAGACACATTTATAAAGGCAGTCCCTGAGGCCCAGCTTACAGTATGATGTCCTTATTAATAAAAAGATAGCCATGTCAACTCTAGGGAGTCACGTTGTTTTTTTTCTGTGTGCTGGGTGTAATTCTCACAGTATCTCTTCTTATCTTGTATGTATGGGTCCTGCACAGTACCACTTCTCTTGTTCTATATGCTGGGTGTAATTCTCAGTATCTGATCTTATTCTGTATATATGACACTGCACAGTAGCAATTAATTTGTGTTCTATGCTAGGTGTAATTCTCAAATCTCAGAAAAACTGAACTTGGTGTAGCAACAAGTGTATACTACACATTGTAAATAAGCAACAAAATGTCAAATAAGACTAAATCAAATACCCCCCAAAACAAAAACCCTTTCTCTCTCCCTCACTAATAGCTGGTTGAACCTCCTTTGGCAATGACCTCAAGCAAGCACTTTTTGTATCTCCGGATCAGACAGTCACAATGTTTAGGAGTAATTTTTGATCATTTCTCTTTACAAAACTGCTTCAGCTCAGACACATTTGTAGGATGTCTGGTGTGAACAGCTGTCCCTAGGTCATTCCACAGTATCTCCATGGGGTTAAGACCAGGCTACTCTCAAAGGCACATTTTCTTTTCCTGAAGCCAGTCTGTGTTGGATTTGCTTTGATGCTTAGGGTCATTGTCCTACTGCATCACCCAATGTCTACTAAGCTTCAGCTGGTGGACAATCACCCTGGCATTATTCTGTAGGAAATTTTGGTAAACTTGGGAATTCATTTTCCCTTTGATGATGACAAGTGGTCCAGGCACCAAGTGAGCGAGGTAAGCTCAAATCACAATGTTTCCTCCAACATACGTTGGGATGATGTTTTGTAATTGGTAAGATGTGCCCTTTTTGCGCCATACATAGTGCTGAGTATTCTTCCCAAACAATTCAACTTTTGTTTTATCAGTCCACAAAACATTTTCCTAATAACATTGCGGTTTGTCAATGTTTTTTCTCTAGAGAGCAGCGGCTTCCCCTGTTGTGTTCTGCCATGGACACCCTACTTGTTTCAAAGACATATGAACAGTAGATGCATGAACAGGGATGTTTGCCAGTTCCAGTGATGTCTTCAAGCCATTATCTGTTACTCGTGGATACTTCTTTATACCATTAAGGATTCTGCGTCGTGCCTTGGGAGTCATCTTGGATGGGTGCCCACTTCTATGGAAAAGAAGGCACAGTACTAAACTGTCTCCATTTATAGGCAATTGGTCTAACTGTCGACTGATGGATGCCTAAACACTTTGTGATTGCTTTGTATCCCTTTCCAGCCTCATGAAGATCATCTACTCTTGATTGTATGTCTTCAGAGAGCTCCTGTTTGTGAGGCATGATTCATATCAGCTGATGCCTCTTATGAACAAGAATCTTATAAAGTTTGAGTGTCTTTTATCAATCAAAGTAGCTCTAAACTAAGGCCTTATAGGCTGAAACGCATCAACTAACTTAATCTGCGTTTGTCCACTGTGGCTATTCAATAAAATTAAGAAATTTTAAGAGCAACAACCCGAGTGAGGATAACCTTTTCCACATAACTATACTCAGCCAGCGACTGTGGATCGAGCACCTGGGAGCTCTGCTATCTATGTGTTGTATGGGTCAGGGACGTAGATAATGAGGGGTCAGGAGTGTTCAAACCCCCCCAGAGCATCCTGGCAAAATGCCCAGACAGTGTCCCAGCATCAGCACAGTAGAAGCAATCAGAGTTTCGGAGTGCAGCAGCCTGCCCTCCTTCTACTGTGCTCCTTCCCCTCAGTTTAATAAGGGGTCCCCTTGAAAAGCATGAAATTACTGCGAGGTCTCAGTTGCCGGCAATTGACAGTGCATGTTTAAGGGAACTCCTAGACTCCTCCTCGAGGTATCATATTACACAGCCAAAGGGAGACTGGGGATGCAGAAGTTTTCCTACTCCTTTTTCCCGTGCTGAATCTAAGGTCTGGTAAGTGGGGAGGCATGAATTTTTTGTTTTGGGAAGGAGGAAGTGAGAATTCCAGCCTTGGGGAGTTTCTTTTGGTGGGGGTTTAAGGAAAGGGGGGTGGGTTTGCTTTTGGAGAAGGGGGGGTTTCTTGTAGAGAAGTTTACAGGGGGTGGTTAATGGCAGGGGTTTGCTTCTGGGAGGGAGTTTGATTGGATGAAGGGAGATTTTCTTCATGATTAGGAATCTTTGCTGCGGGAGAGGGTGTTGACTGAGGGAGATATTTTTGCTTTGGGGGGTAGGTTTAGAGACATTTTAATTTTGGGGGGTATATTTGAGGGAGGGAGATATTTTACAGTGGGAATCTTTGCTTGGGGAGGGAGAGGGTTTTTTTTTTTCCTTTAACCACTAAGGACCAGCCTCGTTTTGGATTTTAGGTGTTTACATGTTTAAAACAGTTTTTTTTTTGCTAGAAAATTACTTAGAACCCCCAAACATTATATATTGGTTTTTTTTCTAACACCCTAGAGAATAAAATGGCGGTCATTGCAATACTTTTTTTTGCACCGTATTTGCGCAGTGGTCTTATAAGCGCACTTTTTTTGGAAAAAATTCACTTTTTTGAATAAAAAAATAAGACAACAGTAAAGTTAGCCCAATTTTTTTTTATATTGTGAAATATAATGTTACGCCAAGTAAATTGATACCCAACATGTCACGCTTCAAAATTGCGCCCGCTCGTGGAATAGCGTCAAACTTTTACCCTTAAAAATCTCCATAGGCGACGTTTAAAAAATTCTACAGGTTGCATGTTTTGCATCACAGAGGAGGTCTAGGGCTAGAATTATTGCTCTCGTTCTACCGGTCGCGGCGATACCTCACATGTGTGGTTTGACCACCGTTTTCATATGCGGGTGCTACTTACGTATGCGTTCGCTTCTGCGCGCGAGCTCGTCGGGACAGGGCGCTTTAAAAAAAATTATCTTTTTAAATTATTTATTTAATTATTTATTTTACTTTATTTTATTTATTTTTTCACTGTTTAAAAAAAAAAAATTTTGGATCACTTTTATTCCTATTACAAGGAATGTAAACATACCTTGTAATAGAAAAAAGCATGACAGGTCCTCTTAAATATAAGATCTGGGGTCAAAAAGTGCTCAGATCTCATATTTACACTAGAATGCAAAAAAAAAAAAAAAAAGTCGTTTAAAAAAATGACACAAAAAAATTGTTTTTAAGAGAAGTGGGCGGAGCCGACGAAATGACGTCGCTCCGGCCGTCCTATGGTATAGAGACGGGTGGGCGCCATCTTGGCCTCACTCGTCTCTATACCCAGGCACAGGAAGGACCCGATCACCCCTCCTCCCGCCGCTCTCCCGCGCCCTCCGCCGCTTACCGGAGCCGTCGGTTTGTTCATCTCTTAAAACATTTCATAACATTTCTTAGGACACAGTTTTTTAAGGTTTAAATAAATCACTGAATTTACTGCCTAACACGATATGTTGTCCCTTGCACCTGCTCAACTTTCAACGTAAGGTTAGCTCAAATCCAGTCTTGGGTCTCATTCATACATCCTACATGACCATGGTGTAGCAAGTATACTGCAAATACCAGCACCCGGGATTGCAATCTCTTTTCAGCCTATCTCTCAGGTGAACAGGCTGAGCAGCTAACAAAAAAAAAAAAAATCTGGGATCCTGGCTGTAGGTATTCATGGACTGATTACTGATGACTCATGGGGCCCCCGGGCAATAGGAGATTATGGGGCCCCCAGGCAATTAGAGATTATGGGGCCACACAGTATACACACACACAGTATACAATCACACAGTATACACATACATGTACACACAGTATACACATACATGTACACACAGTATACACAGACAGATGTAAAAAAAACACCGATTTATACATACTGTCCCTGGTTTTACCGAGGCTGGCAACCCTGATGGGGCCCCCTAGTGGCCCAGGGCCCTCGGGCAGTGCCCGAGTGGCTCAATGGTCAGTCCACCCCTGTTCATGGTATATTTGCCATTCTATGGGCATTTAAATTACTGTATGAATGAGATCTAAAGCCTGATTCAAATAGTAAGTTTTATTTTAGTTCAACCCAGCGGGCTGAACGAAAAAAAAAAAAACTAGGGAGCTTAGGAGGAGCTTGCTGTACTAATGAGTAGACTACTGCACCACACCTGCGTGCATTACGTTCTATTCAGTTGAATGGGAATAATTTTTGCTGTGCTGCATTGCAAAGCCTCTTGGCCCCACTCTGCTGTCACAAGTTTTTACCGTACCTCACCCAACATAAAAGTGTAAATGTTGCCTTTAAATTTGAAAGACCTGAACCCCCTCCCCAGGAAAAAACATTATCTACAGCCCTGGTATGGGTAGTAGCACTGACTTTTCTGTTTATACTTTAGCTGTAAACCACACCTCCAAACTCATTTCATGATTGGACTCCAGGTGTGCAAACTATGGACTCCAATTATCTTTCGTTGAAGTAATTAGTGTACTTTTTTCCTCCAGCACTGTGAATCTTTAATGGGTGTGTTCAATAAAGACATGAGAAATTAGAATTAATTGTGTGTTATCAGCTTAAGCAACTAGTGTCTGTCTATTGTTGTGACTTAGACGAGGATCAGATCGCATTTTATGGCAAATTACTGCAGGAATCCAAAAGGTTCACATACCTTTTCTTGTCGTTGTATATGTGCATGTATTTAAATTTATATACAGTATCTCACAAAAGTGAGTACACCCCTCACATTTTTGTAAATATTTTATTATATCTTTTCAAGTGACAACACTGAAGAAATGACACTTTGCTACAATGTAAAGTAGTGAGTGTACAGCTTGTATAACAGTGTAAATTTGCTGTCCCCTCAAAATAACTCAACACACAACCATTAATGTCTAAACCGCTGGCAACAAAAGTGAGTACACCCCTAAAAGACAATTTCCAAATTGGGCCCAAAGTGTCAATATTTTGTGTGGCCACCATTATTTTCCAGCACTGCCTTAAACCTCTTGGGCATGGAGTTCACCAGAGCTTCACAGGTTGCCACTGGAGTCCTCTTCCACTCCTCCATGACGACATCACGGAGCTGGTGGATGTTAGAGACCTTGCGCTCCTCCACTTTCCTTTTGAGGATGCCCCACAGATACTCAATAGGGTTTAGGTCTGGAGACATACTTGGCCAGTCCATTACCTTTACCCTCAGCTTCTTTAGCAAGGCAGTGGTCGTCTTGGAGGTGTGTTTGGGGTCGTTATGTTGGAATACTGCCCTGCATCCCAGTCTCCGAAGGGAGGGGATAGAGATCTGCTTCAGTATGTGACAGTACATGTTGGCATTCATGGTTCCCTCAATGAACTGTAACTCCCCAGTGCTGGCAGCTATCATGCAGCCCCAGACCATGACACTCCCATCACCATGCTTGACTGTGGGCAAGACACACTTGTCTTTGTACTCCTCACCTGGTTGCTGCCACATACACTTAACACCATCTAAACCAAATAAGTTTATCTTGGTCTCATCAGACCACAGGATATCATTCCAGTAATCCATGTCCTTAGTCTGCTTGTCTTCAGCAAACAGTTTTTGGGCTTTCTTGCGCATCATCTTTAGAAGAGGCTTCCTTCTGGGACGACAGCCATACAGACCAATTTGATGTAGAGTGCGGCATATGGTCTGAGCACTGACAGGCTGACCCCCCACTCCTTCAACCTCTGCAGCAATGCTGGCAGCACTCATATGTCTATTTCCCAAAGACAACCTCTGGATATGACTCCGAGCACGTGTACTCAACTTCTTTGGTCGACCATGGCGAGGCCTGTTCTGAGTGGAACCTGTCCTGTTAAACCGATGTATGGTCTTTGCCACCGTGCTGCAGCTCAGTTTTAGGGTCTTGGCAATCCTCTTATAGCCTAGGTCATCTATATGTAGTGCAACAATTCTTTTTTCCACGTCCTCTGAGTTCTTTGCCATGAGGTGCCATGTTGAACTTCCAGTGACCAGTATGAGAGAGTGAGAGCGATAACACTAAATTTAACACACCTGCTCCCCATTCA
Organism: Lithobates septentrionalis; assembly: GCA_037952835.1. NCBI lineage: Eukaryota > Metazoa > Chordata > Amphibia > Anura > Ranidae > Lithobates > Lithobates septentrionalis. The sequence goes on along the minus strand of JBBDGP010000034.1, from coordinate 1,883,216 downwards.
CACCTGAGACCTTGTAACACTAACGAGTCACATGACACCGGGGTGGGAAAATGGCTAATTGGGCCCAATTTGGACATTTTCACTTAGGGGTGTACTCACTTTTGTTGCCAGCGGTTTAGACATTATTGGCTGTGTGTTGAGTTATTTTGAGGGGACAGCAAATTTACACTGTTATACCGGCTGTATCCTCACTACTTTAGATTGTAGCAAAGTGTCATTTCTTCAGTGTTGTCACATGAAAACATATAATAAAATATTTACAAAAATATGAGGGGTGTACTCACTTTTGTGAGATACTGTATGTTTACACATTTGCAAATGCGTGCGGACTAAACCTCTGTTTTTAACGTGTACTGTTAGACAGGTTAATTTGTCTGCGAGCTGGTAGTAATAAGGCTTTGGTTATTCCCTGGGCGTTCCCCAGGCTTTGTTTGCATCTGTTTGTAGCCCTCCAAGCGAGTTTTTTGAGATCACCTTGGTGTGTTTATTGGTCCAGAAACGCACCAGCACCTTTGCAGCCATAGTGCTATTTGCTGGGTTTGGTGTGCTTCTGTACCTTTAAGAAGGGATGGGCTGCCCTTCAGACCACCTGCCAGCATTTATCCATTAGAATGCATGTGCCTCCACTGTGGGGACACTCATATTTTAGTGTTAGGACCACAGATATCAGGGTGCCTTGACGAGGCTCTGTGGCTTACGCATGCATTTGCAAATGCTTGCGGACTAAACCCCTGTTTTTAACGCCTACTGTTAGGTTAATTTGGTTGTCTGCAAGCTAGTAGTAAGTAGGCTTTGGTTTTTCCCTGGGCATTCCCCAGGCTTTGTTTGCATATGTTTACACATTGCCTGCTGTAACAGCTTACATTTGACTTGCCGTCCGCTCCCCATCACACACAGCCCTGCCTCCTGACCCGGCGCCTGTGACAGACAGAACACATGCCAGCATTGGGCCGGCATTCCGTCTGTCACAGGCGCCGGGTCAGCAGGAGGGGCCGTGTGTCGCAACGAGCAGACGGCAATTCAAATGTAAGCTGTTACGGTAGGCAATCAGCGCTCTGTGATGATCCAGCCGCCCTCTCTCTTCCTCTGCACTGGTCACGCTGCAATGATGGGCACAGGTGAGGCTGCATTGATGGGCACAGGTGACGCTGCACTGATGGGCACAGGTGACGCTGCAATGATGGACATAGCTAAGGCTGCATTGATACTGGTCACCAGAAAAAACAGAGAGGGTGAATCTACCAAACGAGGGCCCAGAGAGCAATAAAAACCTGACGGCATTCTAATCCCTCTCCAATCTTTCCAAAACTTGTACTAATACGTTAAAAACAGTAAACTTCTACGTTAAGAAAATTACAGTGAGGCATGATGCTAAACATATTGAAAAATAGATTTAGGGTCTTCATACATTTCTACCTTTCAATAGTTCTCACAATGTTCTTATGCAAAAGATAATGACTGCCACCCTGTGGTAAGTTTTTGAAATTACAGTGATAGAATATTTGACAGGTATGTATAGTGTTTTGGTATATCATTTATGTATTCATTACAGTGTTTATTAGGACTAAAAACTTTTTTTAAAAAAACTTTACTGTGTAGTCTTTTATTCTGCCAGAATGTGAACTTATTCAATTTTTTCATGTTTTTGTCCAAATGTTATGTATAATCTCTGGTGGCCAACTTGCGGCCCTTTGGTAAATGATTTGCGTCCCTCGGACCTCAGCAGTCTGTAGTGGGAACATTGATTAGGGTAATAGCGCTGATCCCTACAAGCCCCATGTGACATGTTCCCAGTTTCACATTGTCTTTTGCAGCATATCACCAGCCAAAAATGTACACCCTCTCACCCTCATTTCCTCTATTAGGTCTCCAGTTCCTGACAGTCCTCGCAAGCATAACATATATGGAACATTATGTGCAGCCCTTTGGTGATGTCAGGGGCTGCATTTGAGGACTACATTAGCTCCATAAGCTCATAAGTGGACAACCTGGTCTATCTTCACCTCCTCCCTGGGTCAACTGATAGCCTCCCACAGCTTCCGAAACCATTTCTAAACCTCAGCTCACGCATCACTAATTTACTAACTGATATATAAGTATGGATGTCACACCACTTCCTCAAACTCAATATATCCAAAACTGAGCTCATAATATTTCCTCCCTCAGTGACCACTCCCCTGAGTTCTCTGCCAAGACCAATGGCACAACTATTAGACCCTCCTGGCATACCAGGGTGCTAGGTGTACTCCTGGTTTCTGACCTGTCTTTTCGGCCCCACATCCAATCACTACATAAATCTTTCCGCCTTAACCTCTGTAATATCTCCAAAATACACACCTTCTTAACCAATGACAAAACTAAGCTACTAATTCCCTCCTTGGTTATCTCTCACCTTGACTATTACAACTCCCCCTCCTCTCTGACCTACCTTTACATAGGCTATCCTCCTTTCAGTCCATCATTAGGGATGCTGCTCATTTACCTTACCAACTGTTTGGTGTCCGCTACCCTTCACTGCCAATCCCTCCATTGGCTTCTGATCGCCCAACAAATAAAATAAGAAATACTAACAACCTACCAAGCCATCCACAACTCTTAGCTACATCACTAACCTCATCTCAAAATACCAACCAAACCGTTCTTCGTACTCCTCCCAAGACCTCTCTAGCTCACTTGTCACCTCTTCTCATGCTAACTCCAGGATTTCTCCAGAGCCTCTCCATTCCTTTGGAACTCCTTACCTGATCTGTATAACTATTTCCTACTCTATCCACCTGTAGCACCCTCTACCATAGGTAGGTGCTAAAGGTATAGTGTTGTAGGTTCTGTCAGTACAGGTAAATTTAAGCAGGCCTATGCTGCAAGCTAGGCCTGTTTGTTTCTAAACTGGGGGCTGGGAGTGGTTAGTGTAGCAGTGGGTGTGACCACCTGCACTTTAGTTCTGAGGCGCCTCCCCTGCTTCCAGGGAGAATGTTCTGGAAGAGTGGCAGGGCCTAGAACTGGAGTGGCAGGCAGCTCATTTAAAGAGCCCTGACCAATCCCCAACTGGAATTGGCAGGGAGCAGGCCTCCCATTTAAGCTGAGGTAGCAGGCCACTGGGAGGAGTTGTCGGCTGGGAGAAGTGGAGAATGGAGTACTAGACAGCAGCAGGAGGGCACCCCCATCTGGGGGGAGTGCACCGATCGCGGGAGGAGGCCCGGGAGAGCTGTGAGGGAGCTTCACCCTTACACAGTCATGGGTGAAGTCCTCATCTTTACACGGTTATCGATGAGGAGTTCCTGGAGAAGAGGGGCAGGAGAAGCTGATGGAATGTACAGTCTAGTTAAGTTCTCCATCATGGACTCGGGGCAGAGAAAGGTCGGTGAGTGTACCACAGTGGAGGGCTGGATGTGGAGACATGCCAGGAAGTCTGGGGGGAACCTCATCCTTACACGGTCATGGATGAGGTCCTCATCTTTACACAGTCATTGATGAGGAGTCCTGGAACAGAAGAGAGTCTGTGGGGAATAGTGTCAAATCGATGCAGCCCGAGGACGCATGATTATGCAGGCCGGACTAGCTAGGAACAGTAGTCCACCCTTCAGCACATGTTACTAAACTACTAGGCTTCCGGGGAGATGTACTGCAGACCTCTGGCCTAGTAGCAGCAACCAATCAGAGTCAGCATTAGAGACTATTCAGAGTGAGTTCTTTTGCATATAGAAAAGGATGTGACAAGAAATATAATGTGCTACAGAATAAGATTGTGCAGGAGGGAAGGATTCCTGGGAGCAATAGTCTGCAGGAGTTACGCAGAGGAGGAGCAATAATCTGCATGGTAATGCAGGGAAGAGACTGTAGATGTTATACATGTGCATCATTTCATCAAGGCTCAAATGAAGTTCTAATTTATAAATATGATGGCAAAATAATTTGATCTATGGACATCCCATATACCTTTTCCCCCAACCAAGTTATATCCCCCAATAAACAAAAACAAAACAAAGCAAATGACTGTTCATTGTCTACAAGTGTGACGTATGATGTCTGGCAGCAGGGTGAATATGTGTGGATGTTAATAACTAATTATATATATATGCTTTGAAGAAAAAAAAAATTAACAAGTGTATATGCTGACATCTCACCAAAGCCCCCCAAAAAATATGAAAAAAATTCTAAAAAAGTGTAAAAAAATAAAATAAAAAAACTATTGACACCACTCTCCCCTGCCCTACCAACACTGTCCACTGCCCCAACCCTCTCCCCCCAAAAAGCATTGTGAAAAAAAATTAAGAAACAAATTAAATTGTAAAAAAAATCAATTATTAAAAATAAAAAAACTTCTGACACCGTTCACTGCCACATACCACCCACCCCCTTCCCCAGAAGCACTGTGGAAAAATATTAAAAAGGTGATTTAAAAAATATTTTGCCACAGGGAGGGGGGGGTTAGGTTGCGGGCGCGAAGCGCCACCTCCCTGAAATGAGTTTTTGCAGGTTGGGATGTCTGAATAAACTATACTTTTATTTTCTCCAGCAACGCTTCCCCCCCACAGTTATTACCTTTTGTATCACTTGACCCTCCCTTTTAGATTGTAAGCTCTAAGGAGCATGGCCCTCTGATTCCTCTTCTATTGAATTACATTCAGGGCTGGGACAAGAGGTGGACGGGAGGGGTTGCTGCCCTGGGTCCTGTCAGGGATCCACCAGCACCAGATCAGGGCACTTGCATGCGTCTAGGAGCCGGCACGTCCCTGTTCTGACACAGCGCCAAGCTGCCACTGTTGCCGTGCATCAGCGCGGCGCTCGGGCACGCGTGGGTGCACGGCGCGGGTGCGTGCACGGGCGTGCGCGCGTCCGCGTTAGCGCCGGTTTGGCGCCAACCAGCACATAAAAGTTCCCCTGTTCCATGGGAACATTGCTGCTTCGTCTCAGCTCTGTGACTCTGCTTGAAACCTGTATCCTGATCGCTTGCTACCTGATTGACCCGGCTTGTTTGACCATCCGACCTGCTCCTGTCCCGACCCGGCCTGCCTGACCTCTCTACTGTCTGAATCTACTACCGTTGCCGACTTCTGCCTGCTCACCGACTCTGCCTTGCCTGCTGTGATTATATGTGCCAGTTACCTGCCGACCCGGACTGTTTGACTCTGCTTGTGCCTGCCAACCTACTAGCTGTTGCACCTTCAGCTTCAGCCTAGTGGTTCTCTCACCTCCAGTGTGTCAGCCTGCTTCAGTTCCAGTCTCCTCTCACCTGCAGTCCTGCCATCCCAGGAGGGATCTCTACGTCTACATCAGAGACTCTACTCCAACAGGCACTCCTACCCCACTGCGCTCAGGAGACCACTGTCCCCATTCCAGTGGCTCCTGAACCAGCGTTGTATGAGAGGTCTTCTCCTACAGTCAGGCTCTCCCACCAGGTACCTAACAGTACGAAGCAGCCATGACTGAGCCTGCAGGAGATTCCTCTCCGTTGAAAGAAATATGCACCCACCTTGCGGCCCTCACCCAAGCCGTACAATCCCTCCAGGATAACTACAACAGATTGGAGGGACAAGTTCAGAACCTTGCAGGGCCTAACCCCCAGGCCTCCTCCTCAGCCGCAACCCCGGTACAGACGGTTCCTGGTCCTTCTGTAGTAATGCTCCCACCTGAACCTAAGGTTCCCACTCCTGACAGATTCTCTGGAGACCGGGCCAAGTTCCGGGCCTTTCGCAACGCCTGCAAGCTCTTCTTCGCATTACAGCCCCGAACTTTCTCATTGGAGGCCACCAAGGTGGGATTCGTGATCTCCCTCCTACAAGGGGAACCTCAGACCTGGGCCCATCGTCTACTTGAGGGGGACTCAGCACTGACCCAGTCTTTATCTTCCTTTTTCGAGGCCATGGCACAGATATATGAAGACCCCCAACAGACTGCTACAGCTGAATCCGCTCTGTTCACACTCCAGCAAGGCCGCAGACCTGCGGAGGACTATATCATGGACTTTAGACGTTGGAGTGCGGACACTCAGTGGAGTGATGCGGCCCTGCGCCATCAGTTCCGCTTGGGCCTATCTGAGGGATTAAAAGACGAACTTGCCCGAGTGGGTGTACCAAATACTCTTGAGGCCTTGATTAACTTGACTATTCAAATCGACCGACGTATCCGGGAACGTCGATCTGAACGATCTGCTCTTCAATCCCGCCCGATTTGGATGACAACCAGAGCACCACTTCCAGCAACACGCTATGTACCTCCATCCAGTTCAAATCCAGCTAATGCCTTATCTGACCCTGGGGAACCGATGCAATTGGGCCTGATGCGACCTGCCTTATCGCCTGAAGAACGGGCCCGACGTCGACAACTCAATCTGTGCCTCTACTGCGGTGGGACTGGGCACTATGTACTGAACTGTCCTGTCAAGATAAGTAAGTGTCCGTCTGTCGTGTTTACCAGTCTCTCTGCTCTGTCTGCGAACTCTACCCACATTGCCATTCCTCTGTCTTTACAGCTGCAAGAAGGGACAATAACGGTCAACGCCATCATTGATTCCGGAGCATGCAGTTGCTTTATCGATTCAAACTTTGCCAGCCAGCATAACATTCCATTACGAACCAAGACCCATGGACTTGCTGTATTTTTAGCTGACGGATCCCGCATCAGATCGGGACAAGTAACCCGGGAAACCCTGCCTCTGCCTGCTTCTACTTCCTCCCAACACAAGGAACTACTGGTTCTTGATGTCATCTCCTCTCCCATGTTTCCCATCATCCTGGGCATTCCCTGGCTGCAGGCCCACAATCCATACATTCATTGGACATCTGGAGAGGTGAAATTCTCATCTTCTTACTGTCATGAACACTGTTCTAAGAAAGATTCGGATTCTCCAGCCACCCTACTTTGTTTAGACACCGATCAAAAGCTTTATCAGGTCATACCTAGACAGTATCATGAATTCATTGATGTTTTCAGCAAAAAGGGAGCAGACTCTCTTCCACCTCATCGTCCCTACGATTGCCCCATTGAATTACTGCCGGGATCCGAAATACCATTCGGACGCATTTTTCCATGATCAGAGAAGGAACAGGAGGTACTAAAGACATACATAGATGAGAACCTGGCCAAGGGTTTTATACGCCACTCTACCTCTCCAGCTGGGGCCGGTATATTTTTCGTCACCAAGAAGGATAAGTCTCTCCGTCCGTGTATAGACTACCGTGAATTAAACAAGATCACGGTTAAAAATCGGTATCCTCTACCCTTGATACCTGAACTCTTTCAAAAATTAAGGACTGCCGTTATTTTCACTAAACTTGACCTGAGAGGGGCATATAATCTGATCCGTATCCGGGCTGGGCATGAATGGAAGACAGCATTCCGAACCCGATTCGGGCATTATGAATACCTGGTCATGCCCTTTGGACTCTGCAACGCCCCCGCAACCTTTCAACACCTGATTAACGATGTCCTCAGGGACTTTCTAGATGTGTTTGTAATCGCATACTTGGACGATATCTTGATTTTTTCAGAATCCCGTGAATTGCATCAGGAACATGTCTGCAGAGTATTGGGCCGCCTCCGCTTACACAGTCTGTATGCGAAAGCAGAGAAATGTGAGTTCGAACAACAGAGCATTCAATTTCTGGGGTTAATAATCTCAGCAACAGGCATCAAGATGGATCCACAAAAGATCTCCGCTATTTTGGACTGGCCGGTACCCTTAGACAAGAAGGGAATTCAGCGGTTCGTGGGGTTTGCAAACTTCTACAGAAAGTTCATCAGAGGATTTTCAGCCATAATTGCTCCCATCACGCAGTTAACCAAACAGAATATCCGTTTTTCCTGGAACCAACTTGCCCAAGATGCCTTTGAAAATCTCAAAAAATTATTTACTTCAGCACCTATCCTCAGTCACCCCGAACCTTCTCTACCGTTTATTTTAGAGGTTGACGCCTCCGAGATTGCGGTAGGTGCGATTCTGTCACAACGCAAAGGCAACAAAGAGGTAATGCACCCTGTGGGATTCTTCTCCCGTAAACTCTCCCCTGCGGAGAAGAATTATGACGTTGGTGACCGAGAGCTTCTCGCCATTAAAACTGCACTGGAAGAGTGGAGGTACCTGTTGGAGGGGGCGATGCATCCAGTACTAATTTATACTGACCATAAAAACCTGGAATACTTACGATCTGCCAAACGGCTGAAGCCTCGACAAGCCCGCTGGGCTCTGTTTTTCTCACGTTTTTCCTTCCATATCACTTACCGCCCAGGCTCAAAAAATATTAAACCGGATGCATTGTCACGCATGCACGACAATCCTAAGGACTTATCTACTCCTGACACCATCTTACCCGCAAACAATTTTTTACTGCTACAAACAGACTTACTTTCCCTGATTAAAGAAGCATCCTCTGAGTCAGCCAGGCCTACTGGGATTTCTTTAGTAAGTAGAGATGGTCTGTTCTGGAAGTGAAGCCAAATTTTCGTTCCTGAAAATGTTCGGGTCAAGGTCTTGACACTGCTCCACGATCATCCATTAGCAGGTCACTTTGGAGTTCGCAAAACCCTGGAACTAGTGCAGCGTACATTCTGGTGGCCCAATCTGAAAGACTATTGTGAAAAGTATATCAGTTCCTGTCCCATCTGCATTCAGAATAAGTCATCCAGAAATCGAGCTTGGGGCCTATTGAAACCATTGCCTGTACCCGACAGACCATGGAAAATGATTTCTATGGATTTTATTGTGGAGCTTCCATGTTCTGAAGAGTGCTCAGCCATCTTTGTAGTAGTGGACCGTCTAACCAAAATGGCTAATTTTCTACCTTTAAGGGGAACCCCGTCTGCCACTGAAACTGCTCGCATATTTGTCAAGGAGATCATCAGACTTCATGGAGTGCCTGTAAACATAGTTTCGGATAGAGGGGTTCAATTCACCTCACGTTTCTGGAGATCCCTGTGTGAAACCCTAAAAATTGAATTAGCCTTGTCCTCGGCCTATCACCCTCAAACAAACGGTCAGACAGAGAGGACTAATCAGACCTTGGAACAATACATCAGATGTTTCACATCATTCACACAAGATGATTGGGTATCCCTACTACCCTTAGCGGAATTTGCTTACAATAATGCCAAACATTCTGCCACCGGTCAATCTCCTTTTTTCGCCAATTACGGCTTTCACCTAACCTTTTTACCTGATTTCCTTTCAGAGTCTTCGGTCCCAGCAGTACAAAGTACAGTGGAGTTCCTCAGTCACAACAGCCGGTTGTTGCAGGAAACAGTGTCCAAGGCTCAGGCAGATGGTAAGAAAATCTTCGACCGGAAAAGAAGGGGGGAGCTGAACTTACAAATTGGCGATCAGGTATGGCTTTCTACCATTAATATCAAGTTAGCATGTCCTTCTAAGAAGTTGGCACCCAGATTCATGGGACCCTTTCCAGTTAGAAGGAAGATCAATGAAGTGTCTTATGAACTGACTTTACCTGATTCATTGAAAATTCATCCAGTTTTCCATGTATCTCTGCTCAAACCTGCTGTACCTGATCCCTTTCCTGCTAGAGGGACAAGACCTCCTGAACCTGTGGTAGTTAATGGAAGCGAGGAATTTGAGGTTGAGGCTATCCTTGATTGTAGAAGAAGGCAAGGGCAAAACCAATTCTTAATTAAATGGAAAGGCTACGGCCCAGAAAGTAACTAGTGGGAACCGGACAGTAATGTGCATGCTAGGCGTTTAGTACGCGCCTATTTCTCTACTCATCCTGAGAAGAAGAGGTTGTTGGGCATCCGGAGGCTGCCCCTTGGGGGGGGGGCAATGTCAGGGATCCACCAGCACCAGATCAGGGCGCTTGCATGCGTCTAGGAGCCGGTGCGTCCCTGTTCTGACACAGCGCCAAGCTGCCACTGTTGCCGTGCGTCAGCGCGGTGCTCGGGCACGCGCGGGTGCACGGTGCGGGTGCGTGCACGGGCACGGGCGTGCGCGCGTCCGCCTTAGCGCCGGTTTAGCGCCAACCAGCACATAAAAGTTCCCCTGTTCCATGGGAACATTGCTGCTTCTCCACAGCTCTGTGACTCTGCTTGAAACCTGTATCCTGATCGCTTACTACCTGATTGACCCGGCTTGTTTGACCATCCGACCTGCTCCTGTCCCGACCCGGCCTGCCTGACCTCTCTACTGTCTGAATCTACTACCGTTGCCGACTTCTGCCTGCTCACCGACTCTGCCTTGCCTGCTGTGATTATATGTGCCAGTTACCTGCCGACCCGGACTGTTTGACTCTGCTTGTGCCTGCCAACCTACTAGCTGTTGCACCTTCAGCTTCAGCCTAGTGGTTCTCTCACCTCCAGTGTGTCAGCCTGCTTCAGTTCCAGTCTCCTCTCACCTGCAGTCCTGCCATCCCAGGAGGGATCTCTACGTCTACATCAGAGACTCTACTCCAACAGGCACTCCTACCCCACTGCGCTCAGGAGACCACTGTCCCCATTCCAGTGGCTCCTGAACCAGCGTTGTATGAGAGGTCTTCTCCTACAGTCAGGTTCTCCCACCAGGTACCTAACAGGTCCAATGGTTTACTGTAGGGATGGGGGCACCTTCCTCCTCTTATGCCGCGTACACACGAGCGGACTTCTCGTCAGACCGAACTCCGAAGGACTTTTCAACTGAGTACCGACGGAGTTCCGACGAAACGGACTTGCCTACACACGATACCACCAAAGTCCGATCATTTCGAACGTGATGACGTACGACCGGACTAGAAAAGGAAATTTAATAGCTAGTAGCCAATAGCTGCCCTTGTGTCGTTTTCAGTCCGTCGGACTAGCATACAGACAAATTGTTTTTTCGATAGGAATCAAGTCCGTCGGAAAGATTTGAAACATGTTCTATTTCTAAGGTCCATCAGATTTTTCGACAGAAAAGGTCCAATGAAGCCCACACATGATCGGAATGTCCGATGGATTCATTCCGTCGGACCTTTTCTGCCGGAAAGTCAGCTTGTGTGTACACGGCATTACAAGGCTAACAGGAGCAGTAACAACGGCAGTGATTTTAAAAAGTGAGTGACTGCTGGGTGTAGGATCTCCTAAGCTTGCACATTACAAATGGGGGCAGTATGGCATCTTTGCCCTGGGCGCTGGATGACCTTGTCCCAGCACTGATTGTATTATAACTGTACTGGCTTCCTGTTGGCACTATATAATATATATAATAATAAGCTGTAAAAATAGATATCAAGTGGCATTTAGACACAAAAGTCAGAGAAATGTACTCCTGAAGAAGTCTGAGGTGTGACACTTTTTTATGTCTTGAGCTATACTGGGAGATTCTGAGAAAATAATACAACATGTCACCCTGAGGAAGGGACCCTGCAAGACCCAGAAACAGCTGTATTTGACCTGTGTGATGTAACAATAAGAAAATTTGATTCGATTATTCACAAAATCACATAAGAGGTGCATGTTTGTTTTTTTAACTTTATTCATTACGCTGCATTATGGTTCAAATGTTGCAGAGCCTGCGTGGTCATAGAACCTAAACATTACTGCTGGCACGAAATATTAGATTTCTTATGGTGAGCTCCGCAAAAGGTATTTATGCCAACATGCTGGCATGCTGTTTTATGTCATATTTTTTTTCATTACAATTATCAGTTGAAATAGTTATGTATGCTAAGCATGCTTTATTTTATTCCTGTCTTCATTATAATTGTGGTAAAATAGTATCTCCTCTTTAGCAGACTTTTCCAATTGTTTAGTGCACCATAGCACCAAAAGAGCTTAGCTGGGTTGTGGACCATTTTATTTAACGGGGCATACACCTGCTGGTTCAAGGCTTTTCCAGTAAAATTGGAGAGACACAGAACAGTTCCACAAGGCCGGGGGCTCTGCAGATGCTGTATTTAGAAGAATATAGTCCTCAATCCAGCGGGGGATTTTTTCAAGCAGTGAACATTATTTTGATCATTTTAAAATCCCTGAATTCATTCAAAAGGGTCCAAGGACAAAATATTTTAAGAGGTATTATCACTGCCCTTTTGCACCTTATCATTTAGCTTGGTGTTGCTGCAGATAAAACCAAATGATTCCTTTTTTTATCAACGTTTACTCATACCAAAACCAGGGCTGTTCACATAACCAAGAGCTTTTTCCAACCTTTTTAACATGGAGGAACCCTTGAAGTTACTGAAGTTCCTGTATCAGGGAACCCCTGCTAATAATTTTTATATCTAAAGCTCACAATACATTAATACATTAGTATGATAGTCACTATGCTTCTTGAATTTGTGGTCATTAAGAATAGCCCCCCCCCCCCCCCTTACAAATAGCTAAAAGGATGATTGGTGTCAGTAGTTATTTATCTAAGAGGCAGAAACTGTTCATTGCTCAAGGAGCCCCTAGCAAACTCTGGTGGAACCCAAATGTTCCACAGAACCCTGGTCGAGAATGGCTGGCTGGTCTAGGCATTCATCCCATGATCCCTGCTGAAGGAAATAATCAACCAGTTGGAATTCTGATCCTTCCCTTCACCACAGTACATATGGCAGATATCTAGGCAGGTCACGTGACCTGCACAGAAAAAATTCCTGGAGCAGTATTTCTCTAAAATGCAAAATATGATCTTTTTTTTTATCTACTCATCTGCGCTAGCAGTAGCTGACAACAAGGATCAGAAAAACTTAAAGTAATTGTAAAGCTTTAATTTTTTTAATCATTAAAATAATAAACATGTTCTGCTTACCTGCTCATTGGCCCAGATCCTCCTCTTCTCAAGTTCCACACTGGCGCTCCTGGCTCCTCCCTCCTGTCGGGTGCCCCCTCAGCAAGCAGCTTGCTGTGGGGGCACCCAAGCCGATCCGCTGCTCTGTGTGTCCATTCACACATGGAGACGCGGTATGGCCCCGCCCCCTCCATCTCCTGATTGGCTCACTGACTGTGACCGACAGCCAACGGCTCCCGCAACTGGCAATAGCCAATCAGGAGTGCGAGTCAAGCCAAGGCTCTTGTGGACATCGCTGCGTTGAGAGGGGGCTCAGGTAAGTATTGGTGGGGCTGGGGGGCTGCTGCACACAGAAAGTTTTTTTAACCTTTATGCATAGAATGCATGAATTTAAAAAACCTTGTGTCTTTACAACCACTTTAATTGGACTTTATTATGCACAGTCTAATAAGATCTATATAATATATAATAAGAATTTGATCTTCCAAAAGTACTGGCCGATCCTACTACAGGATAAGGGTTTAAAAGGATATCTGGAGGAAAGACCAGTAATTGCATATTGGATGGGAACAAACCTACCAGGTAGACTAGTATGCAGTCATTTGAGAAAAATCCAGACTGAGAATCCCATTTAGTAGGAACTGGTTGCCTGGTCCACCTAATGCAAATGAAAATCCATATCCCCCCTCTCTTACTACCCCCTTCTTCTTACACCCCTCTCCCCCTTCCCCCCTCTCCCACTACCCCCCTCTTCCTACACCCCACTACCCCGCCCACTTCCTACACCCCCCTCTTTCTACGCCCCCCTCCCCCTCACTTCCTACACCCTCCTCACTCTCTCACTACCCCCCTCTTCCTACACCCCTCTCCTCCCTCCCCCTCTCTCACTAGCCCCACAGTGATAGTGCATGTTTTTAGCACTGATCACTGTATTAGTGTCACTGATTCCCACAAAGTGCCAGCTAGTGTCTAAATGTTATATTGGTTCCCCCCTCGATTAGATCAGGGAACCCACCCATCAGTGTCCCCTGCCCGGAAAGACCCCCATTAGACTGCCTTACTGAGAGCCACTTCGAGCCAGGAAGTGTGGGAGCTGGAGTTTGGGGGTGGAGCTCCTCTACTGTGGTGCTGTTTTCCTTCCTTCCATTGTGTGGGGGGCTAAGTAGTAGATAAATTATATAAAAAGTGTAGCGCTATAAACTCCAAAAGATTATGATTGAGATTAAATAGGTGGCATTTTAAACCAAATAAAATGTGCATATTATGGCAAACCATATGATTAGATATTAGTATGAAAGAGTCAAATACATGACTTAAGTAGTACACAAAAGTGTAAACCAACGTGCAAAACACCCTACAATATTAATGTGAGTTGGGAATAGTACACCATGTATGTAATATATAAACTATAAAAACATCAAAATATGTGAACATTGGTACAAAAAATATAAAATATAGGAAGTCCAAAAACTCTTAAAAAGACTTGGCACCACAATGAGCCAACATATTAAAGTCCACCAAATATAGAGAAGTGAAAAAAGCCACCACCCAGGGTCTTAGGGGGCTTACCAGAAGTAAATGACTTGGAACGACTTAAGCCGGCCAAGTCACAAATGGCTGTAAGACCAACAGGTCACAAAGGTGTAGTGCTTTGAACGCCCATGTTTGATTGTAGGTTGAAATAGAAGATGTGTGAAGAGGCTGCGTGGAAGCTTATAAACAACCAAAGTTCCCAGGGAAGGAAATGATGGTGAAAAGAAGGGCCGTCACCTGAAGATAATAAAGGCTTACCAGAGGTTGTTGACCTGGGGAGACTTACGTCATCCAAGTCAAACAGGCATGGTGACCAGCCGGTCAAAAAGGCACATCCCTTTTAAATATCCTCAATGGAATCCAAACCAAGGCGACTGTTTAGCATCCACAGTTGACCTCAATAGTCGTGGAACATAATATCTCAGTGGAAAGCCTCAAACGAAAATTCATATGCCATGCAAGAAGTGGAAAAAAACTCACATAGCGTAATAACGTAAACACTGGTTTATTAAAGTATCAAAAATAAACTCACATTCTGTAGATCATCAAAAGTCACATAGATCAAGTAGCAGTAATTGTGAAGGGTCCACCCAATTACCGCTAATTATCTATATTATCTATGTTAGTTGGTGTGTGTGAATGCGCTACTCCCATAATTAACCACCACTTACAATGTTCTATTTCTATTAATCCAAATAATCACTTGTAAATATTCTCATGTGCATATACTTAAGACTTTAAATAAAAAATATAACCATATATTAATCAATGCATGAAAAAAGTCCTTCAAACGTGCTGCAAAATCTTATAACAATTATTGTGACTGGCGTGCTCCTATGTTCCTTCAGTAATCATATGTGACTGAGTGAGACACCTCCACCATTCAGATTGGCCACTCACCAGATGCTTAATTAAAGATGCGCCTTTGGTTCATTCAAGGGATAACCACTCCACCTAAGTAACACTCCTCACCGGCTAAAACTTGGACTCTAGTATTCCTCATAGGAAAGCATAGGGACAAAAAACGATCATAGCGCAATATGTTTGAACTATTTATTTAAAAATCCAAAGAAAGAATATCCACTCACATTTAAAAGTGCCCTCGAGCCGGCACAAAGCTTATCCAGCAGTTATGGACGGGTATTGGGCTGTTTGCATGGTCCGCCTGGTAGTAATATGCGGCCTCCACGCTCGGCTTGCGCTCCAAGCCTCGTTCCCGTTCACGTCCGGTCACCTGATGCAAAAAACTCCCAGCAGCCTCTACGCATTTCGCATCACAGAATGTCTATGTGACTTTTGATGATGAGTAGACAAAAAGGCCGATCACCGGCTTAGATGCGAGGGACATCGGTCCCGAAGTGGAAGAGGCACATCTGCCTCATCTGTGCCACCTAACAGTGCCCACAGTGCCACCTAACAGTGCCCACAGTGCCACCTATCAATGCCCACAAGTGCCACCTATCAATGCCCACAAAGTGCCAGCTATCAATGCCCACCAGTATTGCCAATCAGTGCTACCTAGCAATGCTGCCTATCAGTGTAACTGATCAGTGCCCATCACTGCCACCCATCAGTGCCCATCACTGCCGCCTATCAGTGCCCATCAGTGCCGCCTCATCAGCGTACATCAATGAAGGAGAAAAATTACCTGTTTTAAATTTTTTATAGCAAAATATAAAAAAATAAAACTTTTTTTTTTTAAATTCAGTCTTTTTACATTTTTTTAACAAAAAATAAAAACCGCAGAGGTGATCAAATACCACCAAAAGAAACCCCTATTTGTGGGGAAAAAATGATAAAAATGTCATTTGGGTACAGTGTTGTATGACCGCGCAATTGTCATTCAAATTGCGTCAGCGCTGAAAGCTGAAAATTGGTCACACACAAGCAGAACGGCAGTCTGTCTATGTAAACAAGGCAGATTGTCATTCTGTCAGCGGGGAAGACATTGGTTCTGTGTTCCTGATAAGCAGGACCATAGATCTCTGCCTTCCCCTAGTACAAGCACCTCCCACAGTTTAGTAAATCACAGGCTAGGAACACATTTAACCCTTTGATCGCCCCTCGTGTTAACCCCTTCCCTGCCAGTGTCATTAGTACAGTGACAGTGCCTATTTTTTAGCACTGATTACTGTATTGGTGTCACTGGTCCCCAAAAAGGGTCAAAAGTGTCAGTTAGTGTCCTGACTGTCCATCGCAATATCTCAGTCCCGCTATAAGTAGCTGATCGCCACCATTACTAGAAAAATAAATAAATAAATAAAAATTCCATAAAAATATCCCAGAGTTTGTAGATGCTATAGCTTTTGTTCAAACCAATCAATATACACTTATTGGGATTTTTTTTAATCAAAATATGTAGCAGAATACATATTGGCCTAAAATGATGAAGAAATTGGATTTTTTAATTTTTGCTATTGGACTTGTTTTATAGCAGAAAGTAAAAAATATTGTTTTTTTTTTTTTCAAAATTGCCGGTCTATTTTGGTTTATAGCGTGAAAAAAAACCCCGCAGAGGTGATCAAATACCACCAAAAGAAAACTCTATTTGTGGGAAAAAAAGGACATCAATTTTATTTGGGTACAGCGTCTCACGACTGCGCAATTGTCAGTTAAAGTAACGCAGTGCTGTATCACAAAAAACGGCCTGGTCATGAAGGGGGGTAGATATTCCGGAGCTGATGTGGTTAATGGTATATATACCTGTCTATGATAACTATATAGAGTAATCCGAAGATGAGATTTTTCTATTTGTATACCTAATAACATAACTGTTTCCATGAGATCCTAGCATATCCTCATAGGAAAAAATAATGTGAGACACTACACCACTACTCTGCAGAATTGTGATTGAAGATATGTGCATACTCTGAAAGCTGCACACATGCATAAAAGGATGCATGCCAGAGCTGATATGCATTAATATCTTTACTAGGGACCAATCAGGTATCCTACTTATGCTGAAAAGGAGCATGCAGAAAGAAGGAAAGAGAAGAGGAATCAATAGACATGTGCAATTCGTTTAGTTACGAATTCGTTTAACGAATTTTGACAAATTCGTTATTTCTGAAATTCCCGGATTTCCGAATTTCTAATTTCCGAATCTTCAAATTTCCGAATTTTCGAAAATTTGGAATTTTGGAAATTCGGAAATTCAAGATTCGGAAATTAGAAATTCGGAAATTGGAACATTTCGGAAATTCGAAAATTAGAATTCGGAAATTCGAAATTTCGGAAATTCGAAATTTCAGAAATTCCAAAAATCTAAATTAAGAAATTCAAAAAAAATGAGGAAATTTGAATATTCGAAATTTCATCAATTTGAAAATTCAAAAATTTGAAAATCCAAAATTAAGAATGAAAATCTGAAAATTCGAAAACCCGAAAATCTGAAATAACTAAATAATAATAATAAATATTAAATTATAGGTATTGGAATTTCCTTTCAAATTTGGCTGTTCGTGAACGTAACGAGTACAAATTTATCCGAAGTTACGAATTATCTGAAATAACGAATGCCGTATCTAAACGAATGGAAGGTAACGGTCTAATAATAATAAATAACAATAATAATAAACCCTTTTTATTATAATTATTTATTATTAATTTGTTCCATTCCATTTGTTTATATGCGGCATTCGTTATTTGGAATAATTTGTAACTTAAAGTGGAGTTCCACCCAAAAATGGAACTTCCACCTTTTGGATTCCTCCCCTCCTCTGGTGTCACATTTGGCACCTTTCAGGGGGGAGGAGGGAGCAGATACCTGTCTAATACAGGTATTTGCTCCCACTCCCTGGCATAGCTCACCGCGGCGCTTGCGGTGACCTATGCCACTTCCGGCGCCTACCCCGTCCTCCCCCGCTGTATTCTGTGAGACACAGAACACAGCAGGGACCTAAGAGGACGCGCAGCGCGACTTGCGCATGCGCAGTAGGGAACCAGGAAGTGGAGCCGCACGGCTTCACTTCCTTATTCCCTTACTGAGGATGGCGGTGGCAGCCGCCGAGAGCCGAAGGACGGATCGGCTTCGGCTGCCGACATCGCGGGCTCCCTGGACAGGTAAGTGTCCATGTATTAAAAGTCAGCAGGTGCCGTATTTGTAGCTGCTGGCTTTTAATATTTTTTTTTCAGCGGACCTCCACTTTAAGATTAATTTGTATTAGTTACATCCCCAAAGAGCCAAATTTGAAAGGAAATTCCAATACCTATAATTTAATAGTTAGTTATTATTAGTTAGTTATTATTTTGAATTTTACTGATTTTCTTTCTTTTTTTCAGATTTTCAAAATTTTCAGATATTCACATTTTTGAATTTCCGAATTTTCGATTTCCGAAAATCCGAAAATTCGGAAATTCAGAATTTAAAAATTCGAAATTCGGAAATTTAAAAATTCGAAAATATGGAAATACAGAAATTTGGAAATTTGAAAATTCTAAATTCGGAAATTTGAAAATTCTAAATTCGGAAATTTGAAAATTCTAAATTCGGAAATTTGAAAATTCTAAATTCGGAAATTTGAAAATTCTAAATTCGGATTACCGAATTCCGAATTTCCAAATTTGCGAAAAAAGCAAAAAAACGAATGAAACGAAAACGAACACATTTTTTGTCAGTGCACATGTCTAGGAATCACATAATCAGTCTGTACTTTTAGACCCCTTTCACACTGAGGTGCTTTAAAGGCGCTATAGCACTAAAAATAGGGCTTTCACATTGGAGCGGTGTGCTTGCAGGACGGTAAAAAAAGTCCTGCAAGCCGCATCTTTGCAACGCTGTAGGAGCGGTGCATTCACTGCGGCAGCGCCGCCAAACCACCGGCAAAGCGCCACTGCAGCGGTGCTTTACGGGCGGTTTTTCAACACTTTTTGGGCCGCTAGTGGGGGTTAAAA
This sequence comes from Lithobates septentrionalis, assembly GCA_037952835.1. Classification (NCBI taxonomy): domain Eukaryota; kingdom Metazoa; phylum Chordata; class Amphibia; order Anura; family Ranidae; genus Lithobates; species Lithobates septentrionalis. Next base: position 1,864,120 of record JBBDGP010000034.1, on the reverse strand, counting down.
CCGCTCCGCTAGAGGCCAAATAGTGCCGCTAATACGATGGCAAAGCGGCGCGCTAAAAATAAGGGGTCTTAGATTTTTTTTTTTTTCCAATTCAAGTTAAAGTAAAGGTATATATACACATGAGCTTTAAATGGGCTCACTTAGGTGAGCATGTTTTACTCGCTCATCTGCTGGGTCTGAAAAAGCTGAATGCATGTTGTCAGACATGATTTTGTGTCGGACTTTGTTGTACCTGCATTTAATCATCATTGCTTTTCCTGAAGCTCCCCCAGAACCTAATTTGACTAACAGATGAATGGACCCTTCATGAGACCAGTAATCACTGCCTTTATACACAAGCCCCTGTTTTCTTCTTTATATAAAACCCCTCTCTATCAGGTCTGTTTTGTGGTCTGCCCTGATCTAGGTTGTCCTTCGTTATCTCACCTCTGTGCCATAGTTATAATTACTCACACATTACTACTGAGGAAATTAAGCTAGGGAGGGATGTTGGCATCTGATTGGATTGCTGCAGCAGAACTTGTCTTCATTTCAGAATATTTTGGACGTTTTCAAATTAACTTAATTAGAATAAAGAACCCAAGAAGTCCTTCCATCGCTCATCGCTATAGAAGCTGACAGCATACAATGTCATAGTACTAATATTACAGAAATGGATTATCACACCGGTAACCCCAGTGTCAATCTAGGTTGCTGCCTGTGGACTGATCTCCACGGTCCATAATACAGCAAGACAGTCAAGGTAATGGAGAATTTGGCTGGGTGGCTGGGGCTAAAATCTCATTTTCTGCTTCAAACATAGCAGTAAAATGGGTTTTATCTGTCTTCGTAGGACAGAATTCCTCTTCCTAAGGCATGAACTGTGGCCATGAGAGGAGTACAGGAAGGATGTGGCTTACAGTAGGATCAAGGAGCAGTCCTCTTACCTGAATGCAGATTGTCAGACCTGGTGGAGGAACATCGAACAAGGGCCTTGTTTCCTTTTAAAGGGTTTAGAGTTCGAGACATTGGGGTTGGTTTACTAAAATTGGAAATTGCAAAATCTGGTGCAGCTGTGCATGGTAGCCAATCGACTTCTAACTTCAGCTTGTTCAATTAGGATTGGTTTCTATGCAGAGCTGCCATATGTTTCTCATTGGAAGGCACTGTCCCTCTTTCTCTGCCCTTCTTTCCTTCTCAGTTGTCTCTCTTTTTGGTCTGATTTATGGATCTCTATCACAAAATTTACTAACTACCAAAACAGTGGCAGCTGGTGCTCCATTATTTTTGAGGGGCGCAAACAATGCCCCAACCAACCCCATACCACACCCCCCCCGGCCCCCCCCCCGTCCGCAATAGGGCCTACAGATAGATAGACACTGGGTGGGAGAGATAGACAGACAGACAGAGAATGGGTGAGATAGAGAGATAGATAGATAGATAGATAGATAGATAGATAGATAGATAGATAGATAGATAGATAGATAGATAGATAGATAGATAGATAGATAGATAGATAGATAGATAGATAGATAGATAGCATCTATTCCTATATACTGATCTCCATGTATACACCGCTGGGATCTGTAGTAGGATTTTATATAAACCCATGTATTTCATATTATTCATATTTATTTTCATGTGTTATTAATATCAGTAGTAGTAGTAGTATCAATAGTAGTAGTATCAATAGTAGTAGTATCAATATCAATAGTAGTATCAATAGTAGTAGTAGTAGTAGTAGTAGCAGTAGTAGCAGTATCAGTAGTAGTAGTAGTAGTAGCATCAGTAGTATTAGTAGTAGTAGTATCAATAGCAATAGTAGTAGTATCAATATCAATAGTAGTAGTAGTAGTAGTATCAATAGTAGTATCAATATCAATAGTAGTAGTATCAATATCAGTAGTAGTAGTATCAATATCAATAGTAGTAGTATCAATATCAATAGTAGTAATATCAATAGTAGTAGTATCAATAGTAGTAGTATCAATATCAATAGTAGTAGTAGTATCAATATCAATGGTAGTAGTATCAATAGTAGTAGCAATATCAATAGTAGTAGCAATATCAATAGTAGTATCAATATCAATAGTAGTAGTAGTATCAATATCAATAGTAGTAGCAATATCAATATCAATAGTAGTATCAATATCAATAGTAGTAGTAATACAGAGATAAATAGAGAGATAGATAGATAGAGAGATAGATAGATAGATAGATAGATAGATAGATAGATAGATAGATAGATAGATAGATAGATAGATAGATAGATAGATAGATAGATAGATAGATAGATAGATAGATAGATAGATGATAGGTTAATATAAAATCAATATAAAATAAGATAAACCAAAGTGAAAGAGTGACTGATATACTACATAGATATACTAGATAGATATTAATCATACAGATATAAGCAATAACATGCAAAAGGCAAAATAATGTACAATTATAACATGTACAGCACAGAGAAAAAGTACATTTTTGGACAAAGACAATGGATAGTGAGAAAAGGACTTGGAGCCGGGTGTTGTACCTGTGGGCTCACCATGCATTACAGGTGTTTGCCTGTCACCTAGTGTTATAGATGTTAGTCTGTGAGTGTGTAATAGTTGTCGGTTTGTCACTGTGTGTGAATCCAGAGAGAAGATAGACAGATAGAAGTGTTGGGGTTCCCCTCCATCCAGCAGAACTTTTCCTCCCCTCCCCCCAGCACTCACCTGGCAGACAGACCAGGACAGCCCAGCACAGCAGTGAGCTGGCTCCATCCTTCTCCTTGTACACGGCTGAGACGGCTCCATTCACCAGTGCTCTGACTTTGAGGACATACTCCGGCTCTCTCACTTTCCCTATGGCTCTGAGGCAGCATTATTATTATCTCTGTGTGACTGTGTAGTCACACAGCAGTAGAGCAGGCCGCTCCACATGCTTTCTCTGCTCGGGCGCACTGGGAGATTAAATCGGAAGTGACATCATAACTTGAATGTCACTCAAAGCCCCTAACTCTAATGCATATAATATGCGGAAGCTACTCCGCGCGATGGATCGTGCCACAAGGCTGGTTAAAAGCCCGCAAATGAAGCGCCGCGTCTGCAATCTCTTGATTGCATAGACGTGGCTCTTCTCATAGTGCACTGCGTCCCGCGCCCGAACACAGTGCACTTATGGACCTTTTTTTCTAATTTTTTCATGTTTTAAAGGGCCAGTTTTAAAAAAAAATGTTTGTGACTGTGCAGAGAGGGGGGGGGGGGGGGGGAGGGTGGGCGGCACCCGGGCACCCCCTATGGACGGGCCGCCACTGTACCGAAAGCTGTTTTACTGCACTAAACCTTTCATCCAACTTCGAAATGACTGAATTTGCTATTTTGAAAAGCCAGTATGAAGGAAAGGTTTTGGTTTTTCTCATTTCAGAAAAGTCGAGTGCACTGAGCTTAGTGTTCACCCCCAGGCAGACACCTCGGTGTAGTTCTGCAAGAGCTACTGTGTGTTAGGCTGACCATACACTGATAAATTGAATTTACTTTTAACATTCAATTGTGGAATGAATGGCCTATGACCACATACACTGTTGTCACTACGGTCAAAAACGAGCATCGATTTGATCCCACTAAGATTAAGTAAATTGAACAAACATTCTTAAAGTTCTACTACTGTGTGGTCCACTTTCACAACTGTCTTACTTGTAGAGCAAGGAGGCTCCTCTCTGGTTTGTGTATACCAGGCCACTGTGACATGACAGTTAATTTCCAAGCAGATGTGAAACAATGTTAATTTTGACGTCAAATTTTTTATTTAGTTTTAGTCATAGTAGTAAGGAGAGCCGTGTTCTGCCGAGAAAGTTCCCCTCAGCAGATAAGGACCCCCCCTCTACTGCGCAGACGCAGCACTTGCGCAGAAGGAACAACAAGGGAGCCACCGAAAAGAGCCGAAGCTGAACACCTGAGTCAGCTGTACACGGCGCCTGCGTGCCAAGACTGTTTTATTAAAAAAGAATTTGTAACAGGCACCTCGCGGGCTCGCTACGCTCGCCACGCTTCGGGCACGGCCTCGCTGCGCTCGCTATATTTTTATTCTACCTCTATGTCCACTTGGATGGTGGGGCTTTAACGTGGACATAGGGTAGAATGTAGTGCGCAGGCGCCGTGTACAGCTGACGATCAGCTGTTCATTTTCATCTATTTTCGGCGGCCCTGTAGTCGTTCGTACTGCACAAGTGCAGTACAGGGGGGTCCTTATCCGCCGGGGGAACTTTCTCGGCAAGACACCGGCAAAACTGTAATCCTTGAAGTGTCATTTATTGGTACAACAGAGTGACAATAAAACAATAAAGCTGACGCGTTTCGGCAATAGCCTTAGTCTGAATTGTTTTAGTCGTATCTCAGTAGACTAAAGTCTCCAGTACATTTTAGTCGACTAAATTCGAAATAATGTTATTATTTCTGGTATTAAGGTTTGAGCATGCACTCCAGACACAGATTTAGCCGTTGTGGACAAAAAGAAGTGCAACTTAAACTAAAAAAGCAAAACAAAAAACTGTAAACTCTATTGGCTGTAATGTCATTGCACATATTACCTGAATATATTACCAACATTAAATATTAAGAAAAATTGGCAGCTTGGTAGATCCCCTCTACGTATTCTTGTGTGGTGGTGCGGTGTTAAAGGGTTTGTTAACCCACATTATTTACTTTATATAATCCGCTCAGTTTCCTAATGATATGTCCCCCTGTGTGTGTGTGTTGTATAACAAAAAAAAGCCGCATATACCTTATCTGTGAGCGCTGATCAGCGGTCACGTGGCACACCGCATCTCTCCTCTCTCCGTCTGACAGATACAGCGGGAGGGGCCGAGATTCCCCCTCTGACGTCAGTCTGGAGGGGAGGAGGAGGGGAGGAGGAGAGGAGGAGAGGAGGAGAGAGTCGGAGAGATCTCGTCAGTGCTCACAGATAAGGTATATACTGTTTTTTTTTTTATATAACACACAGGGGGACATATCATTAGGATACAAAGTAGTTTATATAAAGTAAGACCTGTTATGAAAGCAGCATCGGGGGGGGCAGAGGCGGACCCTGACACAGGAGCTGACAGGCAGGAAGGGGAGGGGGGAGGAGTACACAAGAGCAGAGAGGAGAGACAGCAGAGCTGCGGATGATGGAAGCATGCAAACTGACCACGATGTCAGGGCTCATCAGCCATGATTACTGTGGTCAGTTTACACTGGCAGGACCAGACAGGTTTTTTTATGTGTTACAGGGGTCCAAATGACACAGCACATGCACGGTGTCATATAACATGTATTAACAGGGGGCTGCACATACAGGGGGTTCTTCCAAAGAAGTGGGGTTCTGAAAATAAGTGACACTTCTGCTCTTGCAGCATCGATCTGAACATTTTCTTCTCTCTTCACAGGTAATCTGCGTTTATATTCCCATGTCCTGCAAACTGAAAATTGACTGACCGCTTATATACATTTTTGGTAAATCTGTTTGTCACCGCTGTCTCAACTACATCTGTAGCCATGCTCACATTATTTCAATGTTTATTTAGCCATTAAGTCTTACCTAAATTATGGGTTTCCTTATCTTTACAATTTTGGCCTTTTAGTCCCCTTGCAGTTTGATTGTGGTGTGAAAGTTATGCCCTGCTTGCTGTGTTCCTAATATGCCCTCCTAATTGATTAATTGCCAGATTCCATCCACACCCAAAACAGTATATAACAAGGCCTTCTTTACGGGGGAACATACAGGGGGCTGCACATACAGGGGGTTCTTCCAAAGAAGTGGGATTCTGAAAATAAGTGACACTTCTGCTCTTGCACTTCAGCGATTTGCACAAAGCTAACCATAGCCGATTGCAGGTGATCTCATTTTCATATTATCTCACCTTCTCTGAAACATGCTCTCTTTACCTCTCCTCCTCTTCACAATTGCAGCCTCTCTCCTCAAGCTCTCTTTTCTACATCCCTCTGCTCCACCACACAATCTGTACATATCACCCTCACTTCTCCCCTCCCCCTACTACTGCACTCATCACCTCTTTCTAACTCTAAGCCCACTTGCTAACATACCCCCCAGGATACTAAAGCATGTCCCCTCATACAAATCATATTCTCATATTACCTCCCTCACTCTTCTGCTTCTCCTAATCGCTGGAGACATTTCCCCAAACCCTGGGCCTCCCTTATTTAACTGTGCCCAACACACCCATCACCATCACCCTACACCCTCTGGCAGTAGTCGCAATCTACACAATTTAGTCTCCATTCCTCTTCTTGCCAACGCCAGCCTCCCTCTCTCCTGTGCCCTCTGGAATGCCCGCTCTGTCTGCAACAAACTCACTGCCGTTCATGACCTCTTTGTCACTAATTCCTTTAATCTACTTGCTCTCACCGAAACCTGGCTCCACGAATATGACACCCCTTCTCCTGCTTCCCTCTCCCAGGGTGGCCTTCACTGGACTCACTCCCCTAGGCCCAATGGACGCAAGGGAGGTGGAGTGGGATTCCTCCTATCCCCCCAGAGCACCTTCCAGGTTATTCACCCTCCTCCCTCTTTTTCCCTCTCATCATTCGAAGCCCACTGTATACGTCTATTCTCTCCTACTTCCCTAAGAATTGCTGTGATCTACCGGCCCCCTGGACCATTATCAACTTTCCTTGATGAGTTTTCTGCCTGGCTACCCTACTTTCTCTCTTCGGATATCCCCACAATCCTTCTCGGTGATTTCAACATCCCTGCTAATACAAACACTCCTGCTACTTCTAAACTTCTTAGTCTAACCTCTTCATTTGACCTGAAGCAATGGGTACAGGCTTCTACTCACTCTGATGGCAACACCCTTGACCTTGTATTCTCCTACCTATGCACTCCGTGCAACTTCTCAAACAATCCTTTTCCTCTCTCCGACCACCACCTTATTAGTTTCTCTCTCCCCCTGTCTTCCACCACCTTTCCCTCCAATCGCCTAACCATCACCCGTAGAAGCTTTCGCAACTTCAACTCCTGTCTCCTCTATTCTGCTACTGACCACCTCTATGACAAAATCTCTCCCCTGTCCTGCCCCAACCAAGCCATGTCCATCTACAATAAATCTCTGTCCTCCACCCTGGACAAGCTCGCTCCCCTCACTACACGCAGAATCAGGCCTCGACCCCTACAACCCTGGCAAACAGATGACACTAAAATTCTCAAAAAACGTAGTCGCGCTCTTGAGCGTCTGTGGCACAAGACTAAGTCTCTCAAAGACTTCAACCAATACAAATCTGCCCTCCAAATATACTATTCTTTCCTCCACACTGCCAAGCAAACCTATTTTACAACTCTTATTAACACTTTCTCATCCAATCCCCGTAAACTCTTCTCTACCTTCAACTCTCTACTTTGTCCTCCACCGCCTCCACCCACTGACTTACTCACTGCCCATGAAATCGCTAATCACTTCAAAAACAAGATTGATACAATCCGTGATGAAATCTCCATTCTACAGGTATCTCTCCCAGCTAAGACCCCATGTCAACAGGTACAACTGACACTCCCCCTATTCAAATCTACTACTACAGATGAAGTTGCTAAACTCCTTTCTATCACCCACCTAACCACCTGTCCCCTGGACCCTATTCCCTCTCAAATGCTACGGTCACCCTCTGACCCCATCCTACACTCTCTAACCCACATCTTCAATCTCTCCCTCACCTCTGGCATCTTCCCCGATGCTCTAAAACATGCACTGGTCACCCCCATACTCAAAAAGCTGTCCTTGGACCCCACCAATCTTAACAACCTACGCCCAATCTCCTTGCTCCCCTTTTCCTCTAAACTCCTTGAACGCCTGGTTTACAACCAACTGAGTGACCACCTCATTAAAAACAACCTTCTTGATCCCCTTCAATCTGGATTTCGGCCTCAACACTCCACAGAAACTGCTCTTTTAAAACTCACAAATGACCTACTAACTGCAAAAACCAACGGACACTATTCTGTACTCCTACTTCTGGATCTTTCAGCTGCCTTTGACACGGTTGACCACCCCCTCCTCCTCAAAAAACTTTACTCCCTCGGTCTCCGTGACTGTGCTCTTCAGTGGCTCTCATCCTACCTTTCCCAACGCACCTTCAGTGTCACTTACAATTCTACTTCCTCCACTCCTCTTCCCTTCTCTGTCGGGGTCCCCCAAGGTTCTGTTCTTGGACCTCTTTTATTTTCAATCTACACCTCTTCCCTGGGTCAGCTGATAGCCTCTCACGGCTTTCAATATCATTTCTATGCTGATGACACACAAATCTATCTCTCCACCCCTCAACTCACTCCATCAGTCTCCTCACGCATCACTAACTTACTAACCGACATATCTGTATGGATGTCACACCACTTCCTCAAACTCAACTTGTCCAAAACCGAGCTTATAATATTTCCTCCACCACGTTCCTCTTCCCCCGACTTCTCTGTCAAGAGCAATGGCAAAACCATCCACCCATCCCCACATGTCAGGGTACTAGGTGTTATCCTGGATTCTGAACTCTCCTTTCAGCCCCACATCCAATCACTTTCCAAAGCTTGCCGCCTCAACCTCCGCAACATCTCTAAACTACGTCCATTCCTAACCAATGAAACCACAAAGCTCCTGATTCACTCCCTGGTTATCTCTCGCCTTGACTACTGCAACTCACTCCTCATTGGCTTACCTTTAAATAGACTATCCCCCCTTCAGTCCATCATGAATGCTGCTGCCAGATTCATCCACCTTACAAACCGCTCAGTGTCTGCTACCCCTCTCTGCCAATCCCTCCATTGGCTACCACTCGCCCAACGAATTAAATTCAAAATACTAACAATAAGTTACAAAGCCATCCACAACTCTGCCCCCAGCTACATCACTAACCTAGTCTCAAAATACCAACCTAATCGCCCTCTCCGTTCCTCCCAAGACCTCCTGCTCTCTAGCTCCCTCATCACCTCCTCCCATATCCGCCTCCAGGACTTCTCCCGAGCCTCGCCCATCCTCTGGAATTCCCTACCCCAATCTGTCAGACTGTCTCCAACTTTATCCACTTTTAGGCGATCCCTGAAAACTTTCCTCTTCAGAGAAGCCTATCCTGCCTCCATCTAACAACTGCACTATTTTCTCCATTAGCTCATCCCCCACAGCTATTACCCTTTGTATAACTTGACCCTCCCTCCTAGATTGTAAGCTCTAACGAGCAGGGCCCTCTGATTCCTCCTGTATTGAATTGTATTGTACTTGTACTGTCTGCCCCAATGTTGTAAAGCGCTGCGTAAACTGTCGGCGCTATATAAATCCTGTATAATAATAATAAATAATAATTAACCACATGCCGACCGGGCCATAGCCGAAAGACGGCCACAGCGCGGTCGGCTTATCCTGGGAGGGCGTCCATGGACGTCCTCCCAGAATACTGCTCTCGTGCGCCCCCTGGGGCGCGCACCCGAGAACTTCCGTGACCGCCGGGTCCAGAGGACCCGGCGCATCACGGATCACGGTGAACGGCCGCTAATCGCGGCCGTTTACCATGTGATCGCGCCGTCAAATGACGGCGCGATCACATGTAAACAAACCGGCGTCATGTCATGACGCCGGTTCCTCCCTCCCCTCTGTGTACCGATCGGATGGTAGCAGCGTTGTGGGCTGCATCTGTAGTGCCCACAACGCTGCTCTGTGACAAATACAGTCACATCCAGCCATCCATCCCTCCATGCTCAGCCATCCCTCCATACTATAATACCCCACAATACTCTGCACTACTCCGCAACACCCCACAATGCTCTGCAATACCCCACAATGCTCTGCACTACTCCGCAACACCCCACAATGCTCTGCAATACCCCACAATGCTCTGCACTACTCCGCAATACCCCGCACTACTCTGCAACACCCCGCAGTACCCCACAATACCCCGCAATACCCCACAATACCCCGCAATACCCCGCACTACTCTGCAACACCCCGCAATACCCCACAATACTCTGCACTACTCTGCAACACCCCACAATACCCTGCAATACCCCACAATACTCCAACACCCCACAATACCCCGCAATACCCCACAATACCCTGCAATACCCCGCAATACTCTTCAATACCCTGCAATACCCCGCAATACCCCGCAATACCCTGCAATACTCTGCACTACTCTGCAACACCCCGCAATACCCCACAATACCCCACAATACCCCGCAATACCCCACAATACCCCGAAATACCCCGCACTACTCTGCAACACCCCACAATACCCCGCAATACTCTGCACTACTCTGCAACACCCCACAATACCCCGCAATACCCCACAATACTCCGCAACACCCCACAATACCCTGCAATACCCCACAATACCCCGCAATACCCCACAATACCCTGCAATACCTTGCAATACTCTTCAATACCCCACAATACCCTGCAATACCTTGCAATACTCTTCAATACCCCGCAATACTCTGCACGACTCCGCAACACCCCGCAATACTCTGCACTACTCCGCAACACCCCGCAATACTCTGCAATACTCTGTACTACTCCGCAACACCCTGCAATACTCTGCACTACTCCGCAACACCCCGCAATACTCTGCACTCCTCTGCAACACCCCGCAATACTCTGCAATACTCTGTACTATTCCGCAACACTCTGCAATACTCTGCACTACTCCGCAACACCCCGCAATACTCTGCACTACTCCGCAACACCCCGCAATACTCTGCAATACTCTGCACTACTCCGCAACACCCCGCAATACTCTGCACTACTCCGCAACACCCCGCAATACTCTGCACTACTCCGCAACACCCTGCAATACTCTGCACTACTCCGCAAAACCCCGCAATACTCTGCACTACTCCGCAACACCCCGCAATACTCTGCAATACTCTGCACTACTCCGCAACACCCTGCAATACTCTGCACTACTCCGCAACACCCCGCAATACTATGCAACACCCCGCAACACCCCGCAATACTCTGCACTACTCCGCAACACCCCGCAATAATCTGCACTACTCCGCAACACCCCGCAATACTCTGCAATACTCTGCACTACTCCGCAACAACCCGCAATACTCTGCACTACTCGGCAACACCCCGCAATACTCTGCACTACTCCGCAACACCCTGCAATACTCTGCACTACTCCGCAACACCCTGCAATACTCTGCACTACTCCGCAACACCCCGCAATACTCTGCAATACTCTGCACTACTCCGCAACACCCTGCAATACTCTGCACTACTCCGCAACACCCCACAATACTCTGCAATACTCTGCACTACTCCGCAACACCCCGCAATACTCTGCACTACTCCGCAACACCCCGCAATACTCTGCAATACTCTGTACTACTCCGCAACACCCTGCAATACTCTGCAACACCCCGCAATACTCTGTCATACTCTGCAATACCCAGCCATACCCAGTCATACTCGGTGATACCCTGCCATGCGCAGCCATACCCAGCCATGCTCAGCCATACCCTGCCATGCTCAGCCATGCTCGGCCATATTCAGCTGTACTCGGCCTCTGTATGTGGCCAGGCTGTGGAAGTCTGACACATGTGGTATCGCCGTACTCAGGAGGAGTAGGTGAATCTATTTTGGGGTGTCATTTTTGGTGTGTACATGCTATGTGTTAGAAATATTGTATAAATGGACAACTTTGTGTTAAAAAAAAAAGTGTTTTAACCACTTCCCGCCCGCCGGCCATCATACGACGTCCTTGACTTTGTGCGGGGATATCTGAATGATGGGTGCAGCTACAGGCACCATTCAGATATCAGCTTTTTCAGCCGGCGATTCCCTACACCATAGGAATGATCATAGCGGCTGTTCCACTGCTTGATCGTTCTTATGGGAGGCGAGAGGGGACCACCCCCCCTTCCCGCTGCCCTCCGGTGCTTCTACCGTCTCACCGCTACGATCGAAGCCAGGATCTTTTTTTTTTTTTATCTCAGGCTTCCCAGCCTAGAGGTGAGATGTGGGGTCTTATTGACCCCATATCTCACTGTAAAGAGGACCTGTCATGCCATATTCCTATTACAAGGGATGTTTACATTCCTTGTAATAGGAATAAAAGTGATCAAAAAAAAATTTTTTTTGGAAAAAAGTGTCAAACTAAAATAAATAAAGTAAAATGAACAATAAAAAAAAAAAAAAAAAAAACTTTAAAGCGCCCCTGTGTGCTCACATGCAGAAGCGAATGCACACGTAAGTCCCGCCCACATATGAAAACGGTGTTCAAACCACACATGTGAGATATCGGTGGGAACGTTAGAGCGAGAGAAATCATTTTGGCCCTAGACCTCCTCTGTAACTCAAAACATGTAACCAGTAAAAAATGTTAAAGCGTCGCCTATGGGGATTTTTAAGTAGCGAAGTTTGGCGCCATTCCACGAGCGTGTGAGATTTTGAAGGGTGACATGTTGGGTATCTATTTACTCGGTGTAACTTCATCTTTCACATTATGCAAAAACATTGGGCCAACTTTACTGTTTTTGTTTTTTTAAAGCACAAAACTGTTTTTTTTCCCAAAAAAAAGCGTTCAAAAAATTGCTGCGCAAATACTGTGCAAGATAAAAAGTTGCAACAACCGCCATTGTATTCTCTAGGGTCTTTGCTAAAAAAAACATATATAATGTTTTGGGGTTCTATGTAATTTTCTAGCAAATAAATGATGATTTTTACATGTAGGAGAGAAATGTCAGAATTGGCCTGTGTGCTCCAGAACGCCTGGAGGTGCTCCGTGCATGTTGGGCCTCTGTATGTGGCCACGCTGTCTAAAAGTCTCACACATGTGGTATCGCCATACTCGGGAGTAATAGCAGAATGTGTTTTGGGGTGTAATTTGTGGTATGCATATGCGGTGTGTGAGAAATAACCTGCTAATATGACATTTTTGTGGAAAAAAAAAAAAGAAAAAAAAAATCTTGATTTTGCAAAGAATCGTGGGAAAAAAAATTACAACTTCAAAAAACTCACCATGCCTCTTACTAAATACCTTGGAATGTCTTCTTTCCAAAAAGGGGTCATTTGGGGGGTATTTGTACTTTTCTGGTATGTTAGGGTCTCAAGAATATAGATAGGCCGTCAGTAATTTAGGTATGATCAATTTTCAGATATTGGCACCATAGCTTTTGGACTCTATAACTTTCACAAAGACCAAATAATTTACACCGATTTGTACTTATTTTTACCAAAGACATGTAGCAGTATAAATTGTGGCCAAAATTTACGAAGAAAAATTACTAAATTTGCTAAATTTTATAACAGAAACAAAGAAAATTTCATTTTTTTACAGAATTTTCAGTCTTTTTTCTTTTATAGCGCAAAAAATAAAAAACCCAATGGTGATTAAATACCACCAAAAGAAAGCTCTATTTGTGTGAAAAAAAGGACAAAAATTTCATATGGGTACAGTGTTGCATGACTGAGTAATTGTCATTCAAAATGTGAGAGCACCGAAAGCTGAAAATTGGTCTGGTTAGGAAGGGGGTTTAAGTGCCCAGTGGTCAAGTGGTTAAAGGAGCAGGATCCTGTTTTTTTTTTTGGTTAACATATGCTTTAATTTTAATGTCAAATTTAGATTTAGATTTAGTCATAGTTTAGATTGATAGATAGTTTTAGAGTTTTAGTTGTGTTTTAGTCATCTGAATTTAGATAGAAATGGGATGTAGGTGTGGCGCTGTTCTAATTTGAAATCAGAAAATTATTGTAGTAAACCCATTGTGTTGCACCCTCTGCAGTTTAGGAAACTTGAAGTGGGTGTATGAGAGATTTAATCAACACAGAACAAAAAATATATAAAAAGTATATAAAAAGATATGTAAATGAATCTTCAGCAAAAAGCAACAACATTCCTGAGTTACACCCTCTGTAGGATGTAATACCTAGTGAGGTGTTATTTTGAGTAGGTTAACCTCTGATGCAAGAGAGATTCATGTGTGAATAGGAGAATACAAAAATAGGTGAAGGAAAACAGTAATGATTAATCCTATTATTTATCGGTGCTATACCCTCTGTGTATATTCAGTGCAGGTACTGTGTACTAGTGTGCATGTGTAATCCTGTGTGAATAAATTTGTAAAAATGAAATTATTGTGCTGAAAGGTTAATTGTATCCAGATACTAAAAATTCAGATACTAAAATTTCAGAATGTGTTACACCCTCTGTAACCGTTTACTCAAATAATGTTAGCACGCCAGTGTGTAAAGAAAACCAAAATATGTTATTAGAATATATATAAACCAATAGTGTTCTTATAATGAGACCAAATAAATAATGGTGCTAACTGCTGTGATATGGAATATTTGAAGTGTGTTACACCCTCTGGTGAATTTTTAAACAAAAATAATTATGTGCAATATATGATAAGTAACATAAAATAATAAATAATACATATACTAATACAAATAGCTCAAAACAAATCCACAAAATAAAGTGACCAGTGCTCAAAAAGTGTCCAGTGCTTGCTAATAAACTGTATATAAAACCAAGGTGACTTGTGCTCATAAAACGTCCAGTGCTTCAAAGTAGATGGTATTTTTGAAAAAGCTTCTTAATAAGGTGACAACTGGTGATCCTTATTTGTGCTCTTATTGTGAATGCACTCACCAAAAAGCCTTATCCCCCCCCCCAGGGGCACTGCGCGATCACAGTATCTGCCACTGTGTGGCAATCCTTGATAGCCCTGGACTTCACTTTTAGAGTTGTTATAGACGTTATTTATTCATCATGTATGGGAGAGAAGGGATGCCCATAGCTGTAAACCGATATTTATATAATATTTATTTGTTAAGATAAGAGACGTGTATAACAATGTGGCGCTAAAATAAATATATTGTCCGTTATCAGGCAAAAAATTCACCAGAATGTGCGTCTGGAGATCAGCTTGCACGACAACGTTTTACTAAAAAAAACCTCAATTCCATGAGCCTGAAAGTATATAAGTAATAACTCAAACTTTGGTGCTTGAAGCATATGACTAGTGCTCTTCCTATTTTAAATCATACATATGAAAGTGATAACTTTCTGAAATCATAAATTATTAAGACCTGTGTACTCCCCAAGGGAAGTGCACACAAAAGATACCGATGGACATAAATGTGCATACATCTGAAAACGTGCAACAAGTGTAACAACAACAAAGAAAATACACTTGTGTATAACAAACAATAATAAAATTAGGTGTAGAATCAAACCCGGTGAATAATAACATGTGTTTCAACACAACAAAATTAATTGGTCAGTGTTCACCAAAATATTATATAGTGCGTAGGCCGGAACACTCGGTTGACACTCCACAGGAGGACCAGACTGAGGCTTGGTTCTACTATCCTTTTCCCATTGGCCTGAGATAACACCTTAGACGCCATTTTTTCCATGAACCCAGGAGTGATGCTTCACATGGCGAAAACAGGTGATTTTGATGTTTGTTTCTACATTTCATATATAAGGATGTCAGTGGCTAGCAGGCATGCACCCCAGTTGAAGTCCATGAGGATGAAACGCGTCGGTCCGATATGCCTGCAGAGCCACTTATTTTTTAAGCTCTTTTTATACAGTCAGTTTTTATCTGGGTTCTGTTTGTGTTAGCACCAGAATACCATTTTACTTCATTAAATTTCTTATGAAGCGGATTTACACTATGTGGAGGATTTTTTTCATTTTTTTCCCCTTGAGGGACATACACCCTATTGATCGACCAACATTTGGAGTGTATGTATGTATCAGCATCTGCTTACTTGAACCGGAGAGATTCCAAGAGTGTATGATTACGATCGGGACGATCGGTGAGTAATTGCTATCACGCTTCACCGCGTCAGGATCTGGTTCGGCACCTATCTCCCTCGGGATAACCACTCCTCAGATGGTTTTGATACAAGCCTGTCTGACTCGCAGCCCTTGGCTAGTGAGTCCACCTATTCTGGTAAGGGTATTTTATCTGATATATACATCCACCAGACATCCCAGTGCCAGGCCACCCCAAGGTCCACTCCAGCCATTATAGAGCAAGGAAATCCAACCCATTGGGAAGCATTGGAACTGGTTCCTTTTCAACACTTTCAACACTAGATTTATGCACTATATAATATTTTGGTGAACACGGACCAATTCATTTTGTTGTGTTGAAACACATGTTATTATTCACCGGGTTTGATTCTACACCTAATTTTATTATTATTTGTTATACACAAGTGTATTTTCTTTGTTGCTGTTACACTTGTTGCACGTTTTCAGATGTATGCACATTTATGTCCATCGGTATCTTTTGTGTGCACTTCCCTTGGGGAGTACACAGGTCTTAATAATTTATGATTTCAGAAAGTTATCACTTTCATATGTATGATTTAAAATAGGAAGAGCACTAGTCATATGCGTCAAGCACCGAAGTTTGAGTTATTACTTATATACTTTCAGGCTCATGGAATTTAGTTTTTTTAGTAAAACGTTGTCGTGCAAGATAAGAGACGTTCGTAACCCTGCCCTACGCATTTCGTCATCAGATGTCAATGCTCCTGTTGACGTCTGATGACAAAACAAGTAGGGCAGGGTTACGAATGTCTTTGCGTCACTTCCGTTCAAACGAAAAATAGGATTCTGACGGCATTCATTCACCCATGTTTACATGCTTTTAATATTTGTACAAAATGTGAGTATATCTCTTATCTTAACAAATAAATATTATATAAATACGGATTTACGCTATGGGCATCCCTTCTCTCCCATACATGATGAATAAATAACGTCTCTAACAACACTAAAAGTGAAGTCCAGGGCTATCAAGGATTGCTACACAGTGGCAGATACTGTGATTGCGCAGTGCCCCTGGGGGGGGGGGGGTAAGGCTTTTTGGTGAGTGCATTCACAATAAGAGCACGAATAAGGATCACCAGTTGTCACCTAAATAAGAAGCTTTTTCAAAAATACCATCTACTTTGAAGCACTGGATGTTTTATGAGCACAAGTCACCTTGGTTTTATATACAGTTTATTAGCAAGCACTGGACACTTTTTGAGCACTGGTCACTTTATTTTGTGGATTTGTTTTGAGCTATTTGTATTAGTATATGTATTATTTATTATTTTATGTTGCTTATCATATATTGTACATAATTATTTTTGTTTAAAAATTCACCAGAGGGTGTAACACACTTCAAATATTCCATATCACAGCGGTTAGCACCATTATTTATTTGGTCTCATTATAAGAACACTATTAGTTTATAGATATTTTAATATATTTTGGTTTTCTTTACACACTGGTGTGCTAACATTATTTTAGTAAACAGTTACAGAGGGTGTAACACATTCCTGAATTTTAGTATCTGAATTTTTAGTATCTGGATACAATTAACCTTTCAGCACAATAATTTCATTTTTACAAATTCATTCACACAGGATTACACATGCACACTAGGACACAGTACCTGAACTGAATATATGCAGAGGGTATAGCACCGATAAATAATAGGATTAATCATTACTGTTTTCCTTCACCTATTTTTGTATTCTCCTATTCCCACATGAATCTCTCTTGCATCAGAGGTTAACCTACTCAAAATAACACCTCACTAGGTATTACATCCTACAGAGGGTGTAACGCAGGAATATTGTTGCTTTTTGCTGAAGATTCATTTACATATCTTTTTATATATTTTTTGTTCTGTGTTGATTAAATCTCTCATACACCCACTTCAAGTTTCCTAAACTGCAGAGGGTGCAACACAATGGGTTTACTACAATAATTTTCTGATTTCAAGTTAGAACAGCGCCACACCTACATCCCATTTCTATCTAACTTCAGTACACTCCACCTGGGTGGTAGCGTACCTGTAGGGGCAGCAGTTCACACTTAGTTCATTGTTTTAGTCCATTTCTTATTGTACTTGTATCCTGCGCGCCGGTTTACCCATACATCTTTCTCTTTTAGTCATCTGAATGGTT
This sequence comes from Lithobates septentrionalis, assembly GCA_037952835.1. Classification (NCBI taxonomy): domain Eukaryota; kingdom Metazoa; phylum Chordata; class Amphibia; order Anura; family Ranidae; genus Lithobates; species Lithobates septentrionalis. The sequence goes on along the minus strand of JBBDGP010000034.1, from coordinate 1,846,197 downwards.
TTAGTTTTAGTCGTATTTTAGTAGACTAAAATAGTGTTCTTTTCGTTGACGAAAATATTTTCATAGAGGAAATTAACACTGATGTGAAAGACACAAATGAATGCAGCTCTCTATTCATTATAATATCATAAATGTATTTTTTAGTGCAAGCATAGTAAAAACCTGAATTTGACCTGGTATCAGAAAGAAACTTGCATTAGAAAATAAACAGACACTAATCCAGACTTTTTTTTTTTCTTCTTCTTATCTTTACTTTCCTTTAATTCCTTTCTCCTTATTCTATCCTGTCTTCTCTTATTTATTTTTACATAACGAAATGGTAGCGAAACATTCACTTTTATAATGTTCAATTATAATACAATAATAGATAGTACCTATTACTCAAAGTTAAAAGTTAAACAACTTTTTCATTTTTTGTTGCTCTTGATTATATAATTGTTAAAATTGAATTGTAACACCTTAGTCTTTGTAAAACATATAGCCGATTTAAGTCTTTCATTGCTTGTAACTACAAGAAATACTAAGATCTGATATGTAAATTCAACTAATGCTACCATTTAATGTAATCAATATTTTGTTAATTGTACCAATGTTTATATTTTCAAAATCAATAAACAAATTTGACAAGAAAATAAACAGACAAACTACAGAAATACTGTAGATTAGGGCTCGTTAACGCCGGCCCAAAACAATTGTTTCCTATAATCCTTAGCATTGAGGCTGACCTGTGCAGGTTGCTACAGGACAAAGCACATGGTGTGCACGAGCCAGAAAAAAATAGAATAGTCGTGAATCTAATGTTTTCACAAAACTCATGCAATATTCAATATTGCCCTCTAGATGGCAGTAGTGGTCTTAAGTACAGTACTGTATTTAATCAATGCATATCTACAGGCTCAACAAGCTGCTGCATCAGCACCTTTGGGGGTTTTAGTTACATTTACATTGCCCTCTGAAGAATGATCCCTGGTGGAATAATTTTCAGAGGGTGTTTGACAGGCAGCTGGGAGGCGATCTGTCACCACCTGTTTTAACCCTATAAATCTTACATCACAGCAACTGCGTCCTTTATAATAATAGGCACCTGCACAAAATAATCACCCATTGAGAGGAGCTGCGTGCCTCACAGCCAAAAAAGCTGAAATATGTTAACAATGAAAAAAGGACAAAAATCACACTCCTCACAATAAATGTACGAAACTATGAAGTGCTAAATTAACAGCGTGCATTGACTTGAATAGGTCACGTTTGGCAGGAGCACTGCTTGCTGAATGCGATGGGGAGTATAATTCTTGCAGTGATTAAGGGTGGGGGCCAGTGGCGTCTCTAGGGGGTGGCTTTTGGGGCTATAGCCCCGAATCTGGGGCTCATAGCCCCGAGTCTCTGCAGGGATCCCCAAGGGGAGGGGAGGCTCTCTGGGGACCCTAATGTAAGTGGGGGGCTCTCTGGGGACCCTGATACAGGGGGGAGGCTCTCTGGGGACCCTGATCTAAGGGGGAGGCTCTCTGGGAACCCTGATTTAAGGGGCAGGCTCTCTGGGGACCCTTATCTAAGGGGGAGGCTCTCTGGGGACCCTGATTTAAGGGGGGGGGCTCTCTGGGAACCCTGATTTAAGGGGGAGGCTCTCTGGGAACCCTGATGCAAGGGGGAGGCTCTCTGGGGATCCTAATGTAAGGGGGGCTCTCTGGGGACCATGATATAAGGGGGGACTCTCTGGGGATATATACACACACACACACGTATATTATATACATCTGTATGCCCGCCCAAGCGTATGACTTTCTTTACTACGTTGCTATGGGCTCTAGCCCCAGATCTTTTGTAGACCTAGCAACACCCCTGGTGGGGGCGATAAAACCACAGCGCGTGGGGTTAAAAATGGGCTAAATGGGGCTACACCACATCTGCCCTGGCTTGGTGGTGCGGGCCTCTAGATGGGTATCTTTGAAGTGGAATATCGTTGTTATGGCAGCAGCTAGCTGCCATAACCCCGGTATCCATTTCTTCAACGGGCGGTCCGCTTCCAGATAAAACTGGTCTCGGCGGTGGATTCGCCGCGAGATCACCTTTATCGGTGGTGGGAGAGGGGCACCCCCCCGCCTCGCTCCAGTGCCCTCCGCCACTTACCGGACCCGCCGGCAGCGGCGGAGGCGATCGGATCCTGTCCCCTGCTTGGCTGGCTGCCTAGTGAGGGGAAGATGATTTGGAGGGGTTGTCCCATACTTTTGGCATTGTAGTGTGGATGAACGCGTTTGGGGTGGAGAGTCCTGACCTCGGCCACACCTTTGGGATGAATTAGAGCGGAGACTGTGAGCCAGGTCTTCTCATCCAACATCAGTGCCTGAACTCACAAATGCGCGTCTGGAAGAATGGTCAAACATTCCCATAGACACACTCCTAAACCTTGTGGACAGCCTTCCCAGAAGAGTTGAAGCTGTTATAGCTGCAAAGGGTGGGCCAACTCAATATTGAACCCTCCAGACTAATAGGGCGTACACACGGTCGGACTTTGTTCGGACATTCCGACAACAAAATCCTAGGATTTTTTCCGACGGATGTTGGCTCAAACTTGTTTTGTCTACACACGGTCGCACAAAGTTGTCGGAAAATCTGATCATTCTGAACGCGGTGACGTAAAACACGTACGTCGGGACTATAAACGGGGCAGTGGCCAATAGCTTTCATCTCTTTATTTATTCTGAGCATGCGTGGCACTTTGTGCGTCGGATTTGTGTACACACGATCGGAATTTCCGACAACGGATTTTGTTGTCGGAAAATTTTATCTCCTGCTCTCCAACTTTGTGTGTCGGAAAATCCGACCACACACGGTCGGAATTTCCGACAACACACTCTGATCGGACATTTTCCATCGGAAAATCCGACCGTGTGTACGGGGCATAAGACTGAGATGCCATTAAAGTTCATGTGCGTGGAAAGGCAGGCGTCCCAATACTTTTGGCAATATAGTGTATGTAAATGTGTTAAATGTAGTTGATTTTCATACTTGGGTGATTGCTCCTCAGTAATGTGTGTGATTAATGCTCTTTGTTAAAACGTAATGTAAAAAATGTGACATTAGTACTCCTTTCATTTTGGTACTGATCTATTTTTAAAATGTTGGTCATGCACATTATACAGCTGGAACCTTTACAATCTTGGCAGGGAATAACAAGCCATTACATCTGAACAGTATGACTTCCTATTCCGGGACAGATTTCAAAGCAACAGCATAAATTCTGTGAAATTTAGATCTTATACATATTCCATATTAGATTAGCAGTAGAAAGACTGCATTTATATACCTTATTTTTTTGTCTGATGCATTTACCATAGCCAATACCAAAGGGGATCTTTCTTGCTTTAAAAATGTGTCCATATCCTCAGTCCACTCCTGTAGCTGCAGCTGCTGTTGTTTGGCTCTTCATACGAAGCTGGGGGACTGATACATCAACTTACGGCTTATTGCAAAAGTAAAAGAACGCATCCATGGACCCCCTTTAACTATGTATGTTCCAGGGAAGTTGCTGGCCACTGGATGGTGTAGACCAGGGATATGCAATTAGCGGACCTCCAGCTGTTGCAGAACTACAAGTCCCATGAGGCATAGCAAGACTCCGACAGCCACAAGCCTGACACCCAGAGGCAGAGGCATGATGGGACTTGTAGTTTTGCAAAAGCTGGAGGTCCGCTAATTGCATATCCCTGGTGTAGACTTTAACTCTCCAGTCTTCCCATCAGTTGCTTGATTACATTCATCTGGAGCAGTAATCAAGCAAATGATCAGCAAAACACAGCTGATTTCTGTACCATCCAGGAGGCCAGCAGGGAGGACCATGTTCCTCTAAAGCAGTGGTTCTCAACTCCTGTCCTCAGGATCAGTGGCGGCTGGTGGTTTTTTGTTTGGGGGAGGGCGGCAAACAACCAACCCCCCCACGGCACCTCAAACCCCCCCCTGCACTGTCTGACGGTCTGGCACTTACCCCATCGGCAGGCACATCGGGCAGGGGATCAGGCTGCATCGGGCATCTGGCATCCTCTTCTGTGTCCTCTTCTCTTCTGAGATCACGGCAACTTCCGCCGTGCATCTCCTCCCCTCCTCCTAGGCGTCCAATAGGATCACCTGACCTTTCAGACAATTGGAAAACAGCTAACAGACCCGCACTTCCTGATTGACGGAGAGGCAATTCAGTGTTAGGCCCCTTTCACACTGGGGCGGTTTGCAGGCGTTATTGCGCTAAAAATACCGCCTGCAAACTGCCCCTAAACAGCCTCCGCTGTTTGTTCAGTGTGAAAGCCCGAGGGCTTTCATACTGAAGCGGTGCGCTGGCAGGAGAAGAAAAAATCTCCTGCAAGCCGCATCTATGGAGCGGTGAAGGAGCGGTGTATTCACCACTCCTAAACCGCTCCTGCCCATTGAAATCAATGGGACAGCGCGGCTATACCGCGGCAATACCGCAGCTATAGCCACGCTGTACGAGTGATTTTAACCTTTTTTCAGCCGCCAGCGGGGGGTTAAAAGCGCACCGCTAGCGGCCGAATACCGCGGTAAAACAGCGCTAAAAATAGCGCTGTTTTACCGCCGATGCCCCCTACCGCCCCAGTGTGAAAGCAGCCTTAGAAAAGTGAAAAATTCATTTGCTTTTCTAACAGATCTGGGTGGGCTCCGAGCACAATGCTCTGCGCTCCGAGTCCACCCTATTTTGAAGCCTATTGGAGCCTACGGCTCTAATCAGATGCTTAAAAAAAGCACCCTGCTGCTGTAATTCAGGTCTTAAAAGGGGCTGGACGCCTGCATAGGAATGGCTGCAGTGACCAGGGATAGATTCATGCTATGCATGAGTCTATCCATGATACATATAAGGGGGTGGCGTGATAGAGGGGGTGGCGCCAGTGCGCCCTTAATGAACGGGCTGCCCCTGCTTGAAGCATAGTTGTACACACATGCCATCACAGTTCAGGAAGATGTCAGGGGGTTTAAGGACATTTGTAGCTACTGCATTAGATAAACCAAAATAGGTTTTGGTTAACTACAGAAAGCATAGCTCCCAACTGTCCCTGATTTGGAGCAATGTCCCTCTGTCCCTCATTCCTCCTCATTTGTCCCTCATTTTGGTCTGATCTATATAGATGTATATAAAATTCACTTTATAGCTATCAAAAAGTGTTTTCCAGCGCTAAACCTTCTAATTTCTAAATTGCTGCATTTGTAAATTCCAAAAGCCAGTGTAAATGAATAGTAGTGGTAAATAAAAGCACTTGTGGGTTTAACCAATCCTGTTTTTTTGTACAATTCCCCCTTAAGGGGCGTGGCAAGGAGTGTGTCTTATGCCTTTAAAGCGGTTGTATACCCTTTTTTTGTATTTTTACCTACAGGTAAGCCTATAATAAGGCTTACCTGTAGGTAAAATGAATATCTCTTAAACCTCTATGGTTTAGGAGATATTCACTTTGCATGCAGCCGCTGACATCAGCGCCACATGCGTTGTGAAGGTCCGGTTGAAGGTCCAGTAGACGCTGCCAGACCCAGCCGGAAAGAAGTCTCCCGCGCGCAGATGTGGGAGTGACAACATCGCGGCTCCGGCCACTCACAGCGCCAGAGCCGCGAACCCAGAAGACACCGAGGGGGAAATGTCAGCTCCCTCGGCGTGGACCAGGAACAGCTGCTGACGCCTCGTTCTAAGGTAAGTATTTCATAATGAGCTAGTATGCAGTGCATACTAGCTCATTATGCCTTTTGCCTTACAGGTTTAAAAAAAAAAAATAATAATTTGTGCAGGTATACAACCGCTGTAAGAACTTTATATTCTTGATATGTTGACTACATACTGTAGCTTGAACTTATTTGTTGCAATATACAATGTAAACACTAGATGGCGTGCACAGACAACATACTAAAAAACAGCTTCTCATTCTATTAACCTCTAATCAGTATGAAGAAATCTGAGCTCCAAGGGGAAGATTACACAATAAAGCTGCTATAAATCGCACAGTGGAAAAAAAAATGCTGATGATGCTTAACAAGTCAAAGCTGCAGCAGTGAACACGGCACACATGTGGCTCAGCTTGCTGAATTTGTCTGTCAACAGCTTCCAGGTGTCTCTGCCACCTTCCCGATCCAGAAGGATTGTAATTAGTAGCATACCGCCCGGGGACATCTTAATGTGTTCTGATTTCTTGTTCCATCCACGCAATGTGTGCATCTAAATTATATGATATGTGTATTATATATCAGTGATTGGAGAAGGTCCTTTAGCATCCTAAAAGGCCTAAGTGTGCCCCCTTCATGCCCTTCATACACCCCTCCTGTTAAATTGCCCAAGGTGATTCTGCCCAGCCAGCATTGTAATTTACATACTGCTGCTATACTGATAAACCAGAATATGATCACGATTTCTCTATTAGCTAAACTTCAGGCGAAAAAATAAAATAAAAAAATGAAAAAAATAAAAACCCCCCGAAAATGTTAAGGTAAAAAATGCAGCCGGCAGCACTCATGCAGCCCCAGACCATGACACTCCCACCACCATGCTTGACTGTAGGCAAGACACACTTGTCTTTGTACTCCTCACCTGGTTGCCGCCACATACATATGACACCATCTGAACCAAATAAGGTTATCTTGGTCTCATCAGACCACAGGACATGGTTCCAGTAATCCATGTCCTTAGTCTGCTTGTCTTCATCAAACTGTGTGCGGTCTTTCTTGTGCATCATCTTTAGAAGAGGTTTCCTTCTGGGAAGACAGCCATACAGACCAATTCAATGCAGTGTGCGGCGTATGGTCTGAGCACTGACAGGCTGACCCCCCACTCCTTCAACCTCTGCAGCAATGCTGGCAGCACTCATACATCTATTTCCCAAAGACAACCTCTGGATATGACGCTGAGCACGTGCACTCAACTTCTTTGGTCAACCATGGCGAGGCCTGTTCTGAGTGGAACTTGTCCTGTTAAACTGCTGTATGGTCTTGGCCACTATGCTGCAGCTCAGTTTCAGGGTCCTGGCAATCTTCTTATAGCCTAGTCCATCTTTATGTAGAACAACAATTCTTTTTTTTAGATCCTCACAGAGTTCTTTGCCATGAGTTGCCATGTTGAACTTCCAGTGACCAGTATGAGAGAGTGAGAGCGATAACACCAAATTTAACACACCTGCTCCCCATTCACACCTGAGACCTTGTAACACTAACGAGTCACATGACACCTGGGAGAGAAAATGGCTAATTGGGCAAAATTTGGACATTTTCACTTAGGGGTGTACTCACTTTTGTTGCCAGTGGTTTAGACATTATTGGCTGTGTCATCAGATATTGGAATGGGGGAAGGGGAAAGGGAAATTGGAGTGGGTGGTGCGAGCTTCCACCGGTACTAGCCCAAAGAAATGCTGGGGCCTGTACTCAATCCTTAACCTGTTGAGGTACTGTTGCTGTAACCATAATTAGGTACTAAAGAACACAAGGGGAAGGGGGAAGGGGGGAAGCCCTATAGATGGGCTGAAGCAGGGGTTACTTCAGGCAACAGGATTGTCATAGGATTGTTTCTTTAAAATTAATCTTTATTTGAAATACCCAATATAAAAAATCACAAAATATTGTAGCATGTATAACTCATGAATTAACAACAATTATTGGCCATGGACATACACAAAACAGACAAGACTAACATGTTAAAAGAAAGTAGAGCTAGCCCAGTCCGGGCGTTGTTGCTTTGTGCCACTGGGACCCTGCCAATTTGCCTATTGGTTAGTGATACAGGTTAATCAATCAATTTATTTTGGGTCAGCTGTGGTTCAAAGCAACATAGAGGTGGAGTGAGAGAGAGAGAAGAGGAGCGCATAAGCTGATAACTAGATGTATAATTATTGTACTTGATGTGCTGCTTATGTTTATAGAGGAAGGGGCAAAGTTACTACAGGTGATCAGGAGTGATTCCGGAAAACGATATTTCATATCCAGGGGTAATCAGTCCCGTGATTGAAGCCTTGAAGAGGATACTCTAATTATTCATCACATGGCATTTATTCACAAAATGAATCATGTTCGTCAATCACACAGATCCCCAGTTTCCCAGGTGTTCATTGTTGAGAGTAAACTGTCCAATAATTAAGACAATGTCACCGCTGCATGTGTATGCTAAGGATTGTTCTCAGACTGTGAGTAAGTAAATCAGTAATTACAGGTAACTTCGTCCTTGTTGCAGTACCCACACCTTCTTAGTGAGCTAGCAGCTACTGACAGACAATATAGATGTATATGCTGGCAAGTTCCCTATGGATTAGTACTTTACCGTACTTTGCCGTCTTCGCCTGGAGCTGCACTGTGTGGTTCACCGCTATCCTCAAGTCCGCAGGGGGTTCAGTCCCATATTACTACCGCATTGATTGCAGTGTGTCTTAGATGAGGCGACGGTCCATGCAGGGTGATAGCGGCATAGTTAGCTGTTACACTCTCCCCGGTTAACACGCCGATCAAATGCTCCTGGTTGGTGCTCCGCTGTCTCACGTCCTCCACCTTGCCCGTGGCGTCCACAGACTGGGCTGCGTTGTGACGCCAACGCGTTTCGCCGTGCAGATGGCGTAGCTTTTGTGTATGTCCATGGCCAATAATTGTTGTTAATTCATGAGTTATACATGCTACAATATTTTGTGATTTTTTTTTTATATTGGGTATTTCAAATAAAGATTAATTTTAAAGAAACAATCCTATGACAATCCTGTTGCCTGAAGTAATTATTGGCTGTTGAGATATTTTGAGGGGACAGCAAATTTACACTGTTATACAAGCTGTACACTCACTACTTTACATTGTAGTGTCATTTCTTCAGTGTTGTCACATGAAAAGATAGAATAAAATATTTACTAAAATTGTGAGGGGTGTACTCACTTTTGTGAGATAGTGTATATGCCCACCGCGCTTTAAAAAAAAAACTGCTCAGTTATTTTGGCTGTACTAGTATTTTTTATGTAGATAAAGGGAAACATATTTAGGTTATTATTGTAATGTTTACATTTTTTTTACTGTTGGATATAGCCCCCTTTATTTTCGTATTGCTGTCTGTGTCCTGTTGGAGAGATTCCTTGCTTCTTGTCTCAGTTACCATCTGTCATGGAATTGAAGATCTCTTTTTTTTTCCCTAAACAATCTTAAGTCACATTTTGACATGCCAGCTTTACCATATGTCCATCATTACTTACAGAGATTTGTAGATTCTATTTTACTGCTGTCACTCCAGCCAAGGAGCAATCACTAGCATACATTACTTTAACCACTTCCCTTCTGGAGCAATTTTTTCAATTTTTGCACAGTGTAAAAAAAAAACAGTATTTTTGGCTATGATATTGCTTAAAACCCCTAGAACATTATTTTTTCTGAACATGGAGGCCCTAAAAAATGTTTGCTGCAATTTTTTCTAAATTAGCAAGATATGTACGCAACTGTTTATTAAATCTTCAGTATATTTGTCAGAAAGATACAGTAAATTTATTTTAGTGCATGCAATCACAATGTAATCCCTATTTTTGTACAATTTAAAGATTAGGTCAAGTAAAGAGATATCATAATTGTCAAGCCTCAAAAGTACTCTCAGTCTGGCGTGCAGGCCGATATATAACATGTATGGTGCAATCGTTCACATATAGGTGTGTGCTTTACAGATGGGGTGTTTTATATTTTTTTTATTATATTATCGTTTTTGTTACCTTTTTTTGCACTTTACTTTATTGCTGTCACAAGGGAGCTAATAAGCCCCCTATTTGATAGCAACGGGCAGGCGACAGGTAGGCCTCATTCACATGGATGCTTACACCTGTAGGCACTGATGGTCTCTGATGAGGCGGCACTGATAGGCACTGATAACATGCACTGATGATGAGGCACTTACGAGACATACTGCTGAGGCTGCACTGATCAACGACACTGATGGGCACTGATGGGCACTGATGAGGCTGCACTGATGGCCACTGATAACCTGCACTGATCAACGACACTGATGGGCACTGATGGGGTTGCACTGATAATCAGGGAGCTGATTATCAGTATAAACAATGTACTCACTGTGCTTTGTCAGATTTGCCGGTTATCGGCTCTCCTTTCCTCACACAGAGACAGCGTGTGAGGAAAGGAATGCTGATAAATGCCAAGTCTGCTTACAGTGCCTTGCAAAAGTATTCACCCCCCCCCCCCCCCCGGCATTTTTCGTGTTTTGTTGCCTCACAACCTGGAAATAACATGGATTGCTTGAGAATTTGCAACATTTAATTTACAGAACATGCCCACAACTTTGAAGATGTTTTTTTTTATTATTATTATTGTGAAGCAAACAACAAATAGGACAAAATAACAGAAAAAGTCAATGTGCATAGCTATTCACCCCCCTAAAGTCAATACTTTGTAAAGCCACTTTTTGCGGCTATGACAGCTCCAAGTCGCTTTGGATAAGTCTCTATGAGCTTGCCACATCTTACCACTGGGATTTTTGCACATTCCTTTGCTGTCCTCCTTGCAAAACTGCTCCAGCTCCTTCAAGTTGGATGGTTTGCGCTTGTGAACAGCATTCTTTAAGTCTGACCACAGATTTTGTATTGGATTGAGGTCTGGGCTTTGACTAGGCCATTCCAACAAATTTACATGTTTCCCCTTAAACCACTCAAGTGTTGCTTTAGCAGTGTGTTTGGGGTTATTGCCCTGCTGGAAAGTGAACCTCCATCTTAGCCTCAAATCTCACACAGAGTGGTGCAGGTTTTGCTTAGGAATATCCCTGTATTTAGCACCATCCATTTTTCCCTCAACTCTGACCAGTTTCCCAGTCCCGACTGCTGAAATACATCCCCACAGCATGATGCTGCCACCACCATGTTTCACTGTGGGGATGGTGTTCTACGGGTGATGTGATGTGTTGGGTTTGCGCCAGACATTGCGTTTTCTTTGATGGCCAAAAAGTTAAATTTTAGTCTCATCAGACCAGAGCACCTTCCTCCATACATTTTGGGAGTCTCCCACATGCCTTTTCGCAAACTCAAGACGTGCCATTTTGTTTTTTGCTGAAAGTAATGGCTTTCTTCTGGCCACTCTGCCATAAAGCCCAACTCTATGGAGCGTACGGCTTATTGTCATCCTATGTACAGATACTCCAGCCTCTGCTGTGGAACTTTGCGGCTCCTCCATGATTACCTTAGGTCTCTGTGCTGCCTCTCTGATTAATGCCCTCCTTGCCTGGTCCGTGAGTTTTGGTGTCCGGTCGTCTCTTGGCAGGTTTGCTGTTGTGCCATGTTCTTTCCATTTGGTTATGATAGATTTGATGGTGCTCCTAGGGATCATCAAAGATTTGGATATTTTTTTATAACCTAACCCTGACTTGTACTTCTTAACAACATTGTCCCTTACTTGTTTGGAGAGTTCCTTGGTCTTCATGGCAGTGTTTAGTTAGTGGTGCCTCTTGCTTAGGTGTTGCAGCCTCTGGGGCCTTTCAAAAAGGTGTGTATATGTAATGACAGATCATGTGACACTTAGATTGGACACAAGTGGACATCATGCCACTAATTTTGTGACTTCTGAAGGTAATTGCTTGCACCAGAGCTTTTTATGGGCTTCATTACAAAGGGGGTGAATACATACGCACATGACAATTATCAGTTTTTTATTTCTGAAAAATAGTTTAATGTATATATTTTTCTAATTTTACTTCACCAACTTAGACTATTGTGTTCTGATCCATCACATATCATTCAGATTAAAAAAACTTTGAACTACAGGCTGTAATGTAACAAAATAGGTAAAAAGCCAAGGGGGTGAATACTTTTGCAAGGCACTGTACATGTGACCAGCTGTAAATGGCCCTTTACCATGATCTGTGATCAGCCGTGTCCAAAGGACACAGCGGTCACAAAGCTTGCCCAATGCACACCCAAGGGGGCACACGGATGGCACGCACGTGAGAAGGCGTTCATGGATGTACTCCCAGAACTGGAGAGCCGCGCTGTAGCCGTCTTTTGGCTATAGAACTGTCGGGAATCAGTTACACATTTTGACAAGATGCATCAGGAGATATTTACTAAAACTGAAGCACAGTAAATTAAATGCAGTGGTGCATAGTAAACAATCAGCTTCTAACTTCAGCTTGTTCAATTAAGCTTTGACAATAAAACCTGGAAGCTGATTAGTAACTAAGCACACCTGCACCAGATTCTGAGTGCACCAGTTTTAGTAAATCGCCCCCAGCGTGTCTTGTGATTAGCAATGATAGACACAATTGTGAATAAACAAGTAAGCATAGGTAAACCTGCATCACATTAGAAAACTAGAACGGTAAGTTGTCAAATCAACATTTCTCAGAAAGGATATTCCATCAGACACACATACCATTCCTGTGCACACCAGGTTTTTACACAAGTGCAGTGATTTATGTATATGAGTGGGTGCATTCGGGGTACAGGCTTAAAAAGGAGGGATGGGAGAAGGGGGAAAAAATATCCCCCCAATAAAAGGGGGGTCAATGCACATGAGGTGTTTGAAGAGAGAAAGGGGGAAAAAATATCCCCATGATGTGGTGGAAGGCCAAAGGGGGGGGCGGCTAAAGGGGGCACCCACCTTCCACCGTGTAAGAAAGTAGTGTAGATGCAAGCTTATGCATACTGGAGGTATTCATCAGAGAATTGGAATAGGTCCCAGCAGAACCACCCCTATTGGTCTTTTAATGTGATGAGGGTATCACTGACCAGCATGGAGACCTAGGAGGTGGGGCCAAAGTTTACCCTTTACTGAGAAGTCCAGCTTTGCATATCCTTTCCTGCAGACTTTATTTTTGGATCTTATGATGCTCTTAAAAATGCAGTTTATAATAAAGATTACCTCTGCTTATGAATTTTTTCACCATGTGCTCAATTTGAGTTGGCTAGGTCTGTGATGGGTGAGGTCTACTTTAATTTCGAGGAACAGTTTTTAAAGGTCTGCTTTAATAATAGAAGTTAACACCATCAATATACTGAAAGCTGAGCTGCAGGCGTTGAATTAATTGGGTCCATGAAGTATATATTTTTTTTGCAACTAATGTTAATACCTGAAAAATGGTAGTACTGGCTGGGCTGAATCTGATTTCACATACTGTACGTCTTTCCAGGACTCAAATTACACGTTTTCCCTGCACTGAAAACCCACTTTTACAGTTCAAAGGAAGGTTTGACTCCTCTACACCTGGATTTGTTATGTTTTTTACTATGAAGATCCTATCACATGACACCATCATTGATCTACAATTCTGGCAGATTTCTTCTTGATATAAGATGATAACACGTTATTCGACCATGCAACACTGACACAGAATTCATTTTGGTGGCTAAACCCTCTCACCTTGTTATAAGACAGATAAGTCAAGTAGCATTAATATTAGCGTCTTACCCTCCTAGCCCAGAACTCTTTCACATAAATGAATTTATTTAATCAGTGGTAATAAATCAATGTTAATAATTCATTATGGTCCATTAAACACATTTATTATATTCAGAACATCAACCCTTTCTAAAAGACATTTTCCTCACCTTCTTATAGCTCTGTCATGACCTTCGTATAATGATATCACTTGTGACGTCACTACACTCTCCATGGAAACACTCTCGCACCCTTATGGCGTGCCATCAAACCCAGAAGCTGATTATTTCAGCTCCTGGGCTTAGCACTGGACCCCAGCTGTCATTGACAGGGTCCAGCACCAGGGGCCCGCAGGAACATTTTGAAAAGGCGCCAGGATAAATAGTTGCTATGCTTGTTTAGTCTGGGCACTAATTCTCCCAATAATGCCAACAATGGGGCACTATTCATCCCAATGTCACCAACGATGGAGCACTATTCTTCCTCCTAACGCCAATGATGGGGCACTATTCCTCCCAATGACACCAACAATGGGGCTTTATTCCTCCCAATGACACCAACGGTGGGACACTATTCCTCACAATGACACCAAGGAAGGGGCATTATTTCTCCCACTGACACCAACGATGGCGAACTATTCCTCAAAATGACTCCAATTATGGGGCACCATTTCTCCCACTGACACCAATGATGGGGCACTATTCTTCAAAATAACATCACTGATGGGGCACAATTCATCCCACTGACATCGACAATGGGGCATTGTTTGCTCCCAATTATGCCAATTCATTTTCTACACCCACTGACCACAATCTGGCCCCCCTAAAGTCTGAAGGACAGTAAACTGGCCTTCGCTTTAGAAAGTTTGGAGACCCCTGATATAAAGGAATACTCCTCGGTTTCTCTCCAGCCCTGCAATATGGACCACTGCTGGTCGTGTGTTGTATTTGATGTTGTCAGTGAGGAAGTGGTCACATGACCAGAGAAGAGGAGAGACTTCATGGGACCAGTCTTCCATCCTGGAACTGTCACAGAGGGAGCTTGCAGTAATAGGGAATAAGAGAAATCAACCTCTCAATTAAATAATTAAATGCCCCCTAGGCTTCTTATATATTGGGGGGGGGGTTATTCACCTTTCAGAACAAAAACTCACTGAAAAAGCTTCTGCTCTGTATGTTATTATTATTATATTATCTCCCCTTGAACTGTATTTATTTACTGGTCTGGCTAAATGTTGGAAGGGTGAGCATGATGGTGGGTAGGAGTCCACCTCACTTTGGGCCATAACACGTGGTATTTGTGCACTGTCCATGCTTTATATACGCCTATTTGGTACTTAGTAACTTCTATTTCTCTTGCTGTTATTCTTAGTTATACAACACTAAGTGAAAAATTTTAAGTATTACTAATAGCAAAACTTTTTTTAAGTTTAAGATATTGTGGAGAGGGATTAGAAAACATAGCAGGTTTTTATTGCTATCTGTGCCCCAGTTAGGGAGATTCACCCTATCTAATTGTCCCATTTACTGTTATCACCTAAAGTAAAAGAAAATCCCATATTTTGGGTTGTCAATGGATCTGGAATAGAGGGGAAATCTTACAAAGGGGAAGCTAATTTTGGTTACCCTGAAGACAACCCAGAGTTCCCTCATTTTGAAGGGATTTCTTCTCGCTTCCTGCAATGGGACAGGAAGTGAAGGGAAATCTCCACAATGGGACACAAATGGCAAAGAATGAAAATCAGAAAAAAAATGAGCAAACTCCATCATACTATGGGCTTGTTCACGCTAGCGGTTGAGGGGCGGTAAAACCCTGTGATTGAGCCATGTTTTTACTGTCCCCCCAATCGCTTCCATATGTTGCAGCAGGAATTACATCCCATGTTGCTTTCGGCAGGCATAGTGCCCACTGAGCATAACCCATTGAAGCTTGTGTGGGGTTCAAGTGGTTAAATGCGGTTTCGAGGCGGATCACTGTTCAGAGACCAAAGCAAAACCCTAAGCAATATATCTGAGCATGTTACTCATTTTCTATCCAAAGGCAGTAGCATCCTGAACAGCTTAGAGCAACATTTCGCAAACTTTTCAACACACAGGAACCCTAGAAATACATTTCCAACCTCAGGGAACCCCTGATAAAAATTGCTATATCTACAATTCATGATACATTATTGTGATGGTCAATGGGAAGAATGTTCCTTACACTTGTGGTCATTGGGAAGAATTATCCCCTTACAGATAGCTAAAAAGATCCCTGGTGTCAGTGGGAACTTATCTGAGGGGCAGAAATTGCTCATTGCTCAAGGAGCCCCTTGCAACCTCTGGAGGAACCCTAGTTGAGAAACCTTGGCTTAGAGGAAGCAGATGAGGGCACCTCCTCTCTCTCATCACAGACCTCCTGTGAGGTTGGGGAATCATTATATAGAGTGCTGGGTTCCGGTAGGGAAAGTGTTCTGAGGTCGTGCAGTAGATGAGCAGGCCAGTGGCTTGGGAATAGCTAACCACAAAGGCTGATATGATGATCAACAAAATACAGACCTATATTTTTACCCACACATACTCTTTCTCATACTTAACCAGCCCGACAGGAACTCTACATCCTAGTTACCCAAGGAATTATCCAGTCACCATGGCAACCTAGCAACTGGGATTTATGCAGCCTTGATATTCAGTACTTGCTACAAATGTTCTATACTATACATACAATATGTTAATGCTTTACATATTATTATTCTGTATTTGCAGATTTATTTTATACATAAATGAAGACATGTCATAACAGTTCACTCCTTTATTTCCCAGGAACACCATCTTGCTTCAACGTTGGGCTGACCATAGAGGGCTTGGAATCAGCCAAAATTGGAGCTGTGTGTCCTTGTAAGCTCCACATGACTCAACAAGTTGTTTAAGCTGGGTAGAAAATTATCGGCTGAACAATATCCTATCAGATGCAGTCACTGTTCGGCAGCATGGATGTTGTGGCTCGAATACAATAACCAGCAATGAGGACTCCTCTATCCACACTATTTAGCTTGGATGGCCATATATGATTGGCTAGCTTTACACTATGTATGGCCACCACACATGCTGCCTAACTGGATTAGATCTGTCTCTTATCTTCTATAGAAAACAAGGCATGATGTGAAGGACATATGGATACAGCTGATCGGTATTAGATGTACATCATTGATGTGGACTTGTTTAATAATAGTGACAATGTGTTGGCCAAGCATGCCCAATGTGTGCTGGCATTACCGCTTTTATTTGCTTTAAAAATTCCTCTTTTAATTGCTTTTTTTATTTATCTGTGACTCCCAAACTTTCACCTCCTATTATAAATGAAATAAATTCTGATCGACAGTTGTCTTCTTTGGTTTGTTTTTTTCAGTGAACTACAGGCAAGATTTCTGCTAAGTTTTATTTTTCCCATGGTATATTAAAATATGTGAACCTTTATTGTCTTTCCTTTTCTTTTATTTCAGATTAATCACTAAGTATTAGCGCACTTGAAATTAAAAAGATGCATCATAAGAAATTAACACCAGCTTTGGCAATATCTAAATCAGCTATTCTCCACCAGGGTTCCATGGAACCCTACAGTTCCTTCAGAGGTTGCTAGAGGTTCCTGGAGATTTGTCTGATTGACCTCCCATATGATGGTGCCTGGATATATCTGGTTCCAGTGCCACTTAAAAGAGCCAGTAGATGACATCTTTTTAACTGTGTGTAAGGGTAGCCACCACAAGGAAGAGATTCCCACCGATCCCTGATGAATTAATTTTAGAAGGGGTTCACGAAGACCTAAAAACTAGTTCAAGGGTTTCTGTAGGGCAGCTTTTCTTAATCAGGCTTCACTTGAGCCCTAGTGTTCCTCCAGACGTTGCTAAGGTTTGCTTGAGCAATGAGCAATCCCCCCCCCCCCCCCGAGAAAATACTGAGCAGGCTGTGCTAATGTCGACCCCCTATCAGCCACTGCTGACACAGGGCAGCGGCGCCGAAATGGACAGACTCTGTGAAGGGAGTGACACATGCAGAGCCACAACTGTGGGGGATTTCCACCTCTCCTTCTCCTCCTTGAGCCGAGCATTCACCTGGCAATGCACTCCTATTGGCTACATTCAGCGCCAATGGCTGGGTAACTAGCAGCTAGAGGATTATGGGACATGTAGTCCCGGATTCCAGCAGGCCCCAGGATGATTGCCTGAGAGGACTGCAGCCCCCAGCATGCCGAGCGGAGAGAAGAGAAGAGGGACCATGAGGCTGTTGAGTGGAGGGAGCCAGTGATTCTATTATTATCCTCCAAGGTAAGAACTTATCTCCAGGTGGGGGGGGGCGAGGGGGATGAGAGGGGGATGGGGGGGCAGGATGTAGGCTTCCATAGAGGTACAGGACCTTATCACTGGCTACATCCACCCTTTCCTTACCTCCACCTGGCTGCTCACATCCTGTCCTCCTGTCTACCTGGCTGCATCTACCCTGTCCTCCCCTCTACCTGGCTGCTCCCACCCTGTCCTCCCCTCCACCTGGCTGCTCCCACCCTTTCCTCCCCTCCACCTGGCTGCTCCCACCCTGTCCTCCCCTCCACCTGGCTGCATCTACCCTGTCCTCCCCTTCACCTAGCTGCTCCCACCCTGTCCTCCCCTCCATCTGACTGCTCCCACCCTTTTCTCCCCTCCACGGGGCTTCTTCCACCCTGTCCTCCCCTTCACCTTGCTGCATCCACCCTGTCCTCCCCTCCACCTGGCTGCATCTACCCTGTCCTCCCCTCCACCTAGCTGCTCCCACCCTGTCCTCCCCTCCATCTGGCTGCTCCCACCCTTTTCTCCCCTCCACCTGGCTTCTCCCACCCTGTCCTCCCCTCCTTCTGGCTGCATCCACCCTGTCCTCCCCTCCACCTGGCTGCTCCCACCCTGTTCTCCCCTCCACCTGGCTGCATCCACCCCTTCCTCCCCTCAACCTGGCTTCATCCACCCTTTCCTCCCCTCCACCTGGCTGGTCCCACCCTGTCCCCCCTCCACCTGGCTAGTTCCACCCTTTCCTCCCCTCCATTTGGCTGCTCCCATCCTGTCCTCCCCTCCACCTGGCTGCATATACCCTGTCCTCCCCTCTACCTGGCTGCATCTACCCTGTCCTCCCCTCCACCTGGCTGCTCCCACCCTGTCCTGCCCTCCACCTGGCTGCATCCACCCTGTCCTCCCCTCCACCTGTCTTGGCTGCTAACACCCTGTCCTCCCCTCCACCTGGCTACATCCTCCCTGTCCTCCCCTCCACCTGGCTGCATCTACCCTGTCCTCCCCTCCACCTGGCTGCTCCCACCCTGTCCTCCCCTCCACCTGGCTACATCCACCCTGTCCTCCCCTCCACCTGGCTGCTCCCACCCTGTTCTTCCCTCCACATGGATGCTCTCACCCTGTCCTCCCCTCCACCTGGCTGCTCCCACCCTGACCTCCCCTCCACCTGGCTACATCCAGCCTGTCCTCCCCTCCACCTGGCTACATCCAGCCTGTTCTCCCCTCTACCTGGATGCATCCACCCTGTCCTCCCCTCCACCTGGCTGCATCCACCCTTTCCTCCCCTCCACCTGGCTGCTCCCACCCTGTCCTCCCTTCCACCTGGCTGCATCCACCCTGTCCTCCCCTCCACCTGGCTGCTCCCACCCTGTTCTTCCCTCCACCTGGATGCTCCCACCCTGTTCTTCCCTCCACCTGGATGCTCCCACCCTGTCCTACCCTCCACCTGGCTGCTCCCACCCTGTCCTCCCCTCCACCTGGCTACATCCAGCCTTTCCTCCCCTCAACCTGGATGCATCTACCCTGTCCTCCCCTCCACCTGGCTGCATCCACCCTGTCCTCCCCTCCACCTGGCTCGTTCCCACTCTGTCCTCCCCTCCACCTGGCTGCAACCACGAATACTTTTTCAAGACACTGTGTATTTATATGTGTGTGTATATAGAATTAGATTTTATAGTTACCCCCCCCCCCCCACCTTTGTCCCTGTCCCCCCATATGTCCCCCCTAAATATGAAAGCTGGAGATGCCACTGTCTCTCACCGCTCCCCTGCATCCCCACATTTCTGCATCTAAAAGACTGCCATTACTGTGCAGGCCTCACTCTGGGACAACAGGGACACTGTCACTGGCCACTGGCAGTGACAATCTGCATCTGATAACAGGCGACGTAGCAAGTGACAAGCCCCATCTGAAGGCAGGTGACGGTGGCAAGTGACACACTCAGGGCTCCCACTGATTCAGCATTATGGTGAGTTGAACTATTTCATTTTCTATTACAATGTAATAAGAGAAATAATGCGCTTCAATCATACTGACACCATACTAACCATGGTGCCGTGATGATTGAAGCGCCAGCACCAGCCATTTCCCCTACAAATTGCCTGCATATCTGCAGCTTTTTAGCAATCTTCCCAATGACCACAAGTGTAAGGACAATTCTTTCCAGTGACCAGCATTCTTATGTAATGTGAGCTGTAGAAAAAGTAATTATTAGCAGGGGTGCATGGGTTCCTTAAGACAGGAAGGTTATTTCAAGGGGTTCCCCCATGTTAAAAAAAAAAAGGTTGAGAAAGGCTGCTCTATGGTAAAATAGTTGAGGAAGGCTACTCTAGACAGAGAAAGAGACCATAGTGAGACACACAGAAGGAGGGGTGAGATTCTTCACTTATTAAAACTGTACCAGCCAAAGGTTAAAGCGGCTTTCTACCCCCCCATATATTTTTTTTTTTTAACAACTCCTGCTATACCTGGTGATGTGTTTAGCACATTTCTGATACTTACCCATCCAGCGGTGTCCAGCTGAGAACCTCTTCTCCTATGACATTGCTCAGTCCCACACCACCATGTTCGACTGTAATGTCATCGATAGGCTGCCGGCTATTCCGGGTTCAGTCGGCACATCCGTCACCGGATGAAGGGTGGAGTGGAGGGATAAAGTTTTATAGGGTGAAGAGCTGCTTTAAGAATATTCTCTCATTGTCTCACTACATGGACATCCTTACTGCATTCCAGAAGAACGGTTTTCCTGAAAAGACATCTCCTAAGAATCACAGCCATAACCTTGACATCCAGTGCTATATAGATGGCAGATCTGTCCAGATATTGTATCCTTTCACAATTACTTCTAATTCTGGAAGCTGTCCTCACAAAAGTCACACATCATAAACACACATAGCCACCTTTGCCCTCCTAGTGACAGCTCAAGTAGATAAAGCTGGAGAAAAACCTTGATGGGATAAGTGATAGCTTTTTATGAATTTCAAAGGTACAGCAATTGTCTTTTTTAGCATGATGAAGATGAAAGATGGTGGAAAGTGAAAGAATGGTTGTTTTATTTTACAAACAGCCAATGCAAGCTATCAAAGACCCAATATGGCTGTGGATATATACCTTCTATATACGTAATGATATACCCTGCCATCTCACCACTGCATCTGACAGATTTTTATATGTCTACAATAAGAGCAACTGGTATGTCAGACTGGCAATTTTTGTTCTAGATTGGTACCGATTTTACGGTGGCCATGGGCACTTTGATAAATGATCAATTTCTTTTCCAATCAATCTCTTCCAATATAAATAATCGATCTAAAGGGGCTAGACCTGGCTGCGAGTGAAGATGACCGTGGTGACTCACAGGCTCCACTCTTCCACCTTATTATCCAGCTTCTCCAGCCGCCCCAGCGCCAGCAACGGACCTCCAGACCGGAGGACATATCTCAGGGCACCCTCCTGATTATGACCTGCAGGAAATCCCACACCAAGGGAACCCGCCGGTTGGATTTTTACATGCAGCCCATACATGCTGCAGACAAAGATGGCGCAGACTGGGAATGTGGAGACCCAGCGCTGCAGCCCAGCCAGCCTGCTTAAGCCTCAGTTGAACTCCCCTCCTGCGAGATGGAGGAGCTGGAGGAATCACAATTAGCTCCAGCACCCTCCCGGGGGACAGAGGTAAGCGGACAGCAGACTCTCCGGATCTCTCTCCTACCAAACAGCCCCCTGTGAAAAAGCACAGCAGTGCTGGGACCTCTAGTTCCACACCGAAGCTCCAGCCTTCTCACTCTCTTGCTGCTTATCCCTCCACTGATAACCCAGCCTCAGAGCATGATATCAAAGCCATGCTACTCTCTCTGCAGGTTAATTTTCAACGTGATCTGACAGTTTCCATTAACCATTTAAATGACCAGATTGCTAACCTGGAGGAATGCACGTATCACATTGAACAGCACCTTTACACTGCCATTAAAGCCCATAATGACATAGTGGATATCCAGGATGGGCAAGCCGCAACCATTCACATGATGCGCCTGAAAATCGCAGACCTAGAGAACCGCTCTAGGCGGAACAATATTAAAATTAGGGGGGTACCTGAATCCCTTCCCCCCTCTGAAATTGTCTCTTAATTACATCAAATCTTCCACAAATTGATGCCTTCTCTCACGGCTAATGATATGCTCGTTGACCGGGCTCGCAGAATCCACAAGCTGCAGCATCTGAAAATATTATGCGTGTAGCGAGAAACATGCGTTTCCTTTGGGAGCCCTTTACCACAATCTCAGTGTATAATGACATCTCAGCGGCCACCTCACAGGCACGTAAAGCCTTTCCTCCAGTTACAGCAATTCTAAATGAGCATAAATTTACCTGCAGATAGGGCTTTCCAATCAAATTACTGGTCACCTACCAGAACCAACAAGTACCTATACTGACCCCGAAAGATGGGCTCAAGCAGCTTCACGATTGGGGTGTCATTTCACACATGCCACCTACTACTCCGAAGATGAAACCTCCCCCCAAGGTCTCCAACCCATGGAAATCGCGGGTTCCACCTTAACGCTCAACTAGCTCCTGACATGTGTGCCCTCCGCAATGGAGATACTCACCTCAGGCTGGATTTCTTTTGCATTTACTCAGCAGTGGAAGAGTGACCACATGCTAGTACTACCCTCATGCTAAGCACACCTTGCTAATCATATTCTCCCTATATTAACGGGATACTTCTTTACCAGAGTTCATATAGTTTTCAATATTGCTAAGCATTAGCAATATTGCTACAGAGATATCTGTGACTTAGAGTGCCTAACCTTAATTGTTTTTGTATTGTATATACATTGTATACTATCAGAGTATTTTAATATCTTCTACCCTCAGACCCTCAATAGCCCCTTTGGGGTTACTCTCTCTTTAGTACTGTTATGGCATCTATACATATTTTTCTTTCCTGTTCCTTGCACTCCCCCCACTCTCCAAATGTCCCTCAAAATTGTTTCATTAAATGCCAAAGGCCTCAACAGCCCTTTTAAACAATCGCTACTATGGCGGGAAGCCATTGCCCAAAAAGCTGATATACTCTGTATCCAGGAGTCACATTTCTCTGAAACCAAATTGCCCCAATGTACTCACAAACAATACCCACACTCTTTCCAGGCCTGTGCCACACTATCAGCCTCATTCAATAATCACCCTCTCATAATTGTGAATATACTGTATATGCCCCCAATACCCATCAGAAAATGTCTTACAAGTCCATCTTACAAAAATTGCAACACTACCCTAGAGATCAAATCATGTGGGGATTTCAACGAGGTTATAGACACCCAGATCGATTCCTCTGGTACTAAACATAGAAGATCTACTGCCCTCTCTTCTCTAATGTCCCTTGAGGATCTCTATGACCCCTGGAGATGTCATCACAGTACTGAAAAAGACTACTCTTTTTTCTCACACACCCAGAAAACCTACTCAAGGATAGACCTGTCCCTGACCTCCAAGGTCCTTTTGCAAAAAATAACTGCCTCCACGATTGGCACAATCACGTCGTCTGACCACGCCCCTATCTCTATATCCATAGCTCTATCCCCCAACACCCCCGTCACACTCTGTGGCGCCTGAATTCCTCACTATTCAGCAGCTTGGAGTCGTGGGAACAGGTGGGATCTGGGATTTCTGCCTTTTTTTCTTCTAATGCTGGCTGTCTCTAGTCCAGAGATTCTCTGGAATGCCCACAAGGCTGTCATCAGGGGACTATTTCTCAAATTGGGTGCCCAGGAAAAAAAATAAGCTAGCCTTACGATCAACACGTTACTTGAACGCATTAGGACTCTCGAGTCCCTAAATAAACAAAGCCCGACACAAACCATCATTACCAAACTTCAGACACTCCGAAATCAGCTCAGCTCCTATCTGCAGAGAGGTCATGATTTCTATCTCTGCCACTTTCACTTAACCTAGTACTCTGAAGGTAACAAGAGAGGAAAAACCCTAGCCCAACAATACAAGCATAGAGCCGCTCAGTGTAAAATCTCTTACCTACTGGAAGGGCAAGGTCGCAAACGTATAAATTCCAAAGATATTGCAGACTGTTTTAGCTCGTTTTATTCAAAACTATACAATTTACGACTCTCTCCCTCTGAACCTCAACCCTCTCCCCAACAGATACATGACTTTCTCACTCCTATTTAACTCCCCACACTTTCTGCAAAACAATTAGAAACTCTCTTACAACCATTCACTCACCAGGAAATCACTAAGGCCATTAAATAACTGCCATCCCACAAAGCACCAGGTCCCGATGGCTTTGTCAATGAATATTACAAAACCTACATAGACCAACTAGTACCCTACCTTTGCAAGACCTTTAATAGCTTTATATCCTCTGGAGAAATTTCCCCCGAATCGATCAAAGTAACCATAGTTACTATTCATAAACCTGGAAAACTATCCCACAATCCCGCAAACTACCACCCCTTTTCTCTCCTTAATACTGATCTTAAGCTCTACACCAAGCTTTTAGCCTCCCGACTCACGACACTCATGCCCATGCTCATCCACCATGACCAGGTTGGTTTTATTCCCCAGCGACAAGCCTCAGATGGTACCCGCAGATTCGTAGACCTAATTCACTGGCAGAGCATCATCAAATGCCTTCTCTGCTGATCTCCCTAGATGCAGAGAAGGCATTTGACAGAGTTCATTGTCAGTATCTGGAGGCTGTCCTGCAGAAATTTGGCCTTGATGGTTCTTTCCTCAATGCAATAATGAGCTTATAATCAGCCCCCAGCGCTAAAGTATGGACATCAGGCATGCTATCCACCCCCTTCTCCATAACTAACGGAACCTGTCCACCTTACCACCCTCAGTCTTTGCACTGGTCATCCCTTAGCCCAAGCCATACGCTCACACCCCCACATTACAGGTCTGACAGTAGGACAAATATCCCACAAGATTGGCCTTTACGCTGATGACATCATCATTTGGCTCACAGATCCCCTCAAATCAATACCCCCATTATGTGAATTGCTCGACAGTTTTGGTTTCATCTCTATGTATAAATTGAACCACTCGAAAGCTGCAAAGCTAGGAGTCTCCATCCCCCATGTCTAAAGACAGAGATCTCCAAAAACTCCCCTTTTTCCTGGGCTCCCAACTCATCGTTGACTTACCTAGGCATTCAGCTAACTTCTCCTTCTACAATGCTCTTTTGTACTAACTTTTTGTTATTATGTCAGAAGCTACAAAATGTATCCAAATCACTTGCTATGGTGAAAGCCTCTTGGGGGGGCCACATAGCCCTGTCCAAGATGTTTCTGCTACCACATGTATTGTACTTCTTTAGAACTCTCCCACTACCCATTTTACAATCGGATCTAACCAAGCTTCAAAAACTCCTCAAACACTTTATATGGGCTGTACGGAAACCCCGCATCAAAGCTACCCTCCTCACCATGCCACGGAAATTTGCAGGGCTTGGAGCCCCCAACCTTGAGCTCTACTACAAGGCGACCATCCTAGACCAAGCGAAAAAATAGTGGTCTGGAGACCCCGGGACTTTCTGGCTTCAAGTAGAAACTTTAGCGCTTATCCACCATCCCTTCTTCATATTAACAGCTGTGTGGCTGGGATTTCATCCAGCCCGTTCTTTCCTTCCCACCATCAACACAACAGTCTCAACATGGAAAGCCTTACAAAAACTCTCTAGTGGCCTCCAGTATTGGCTCACATTCCACTTTCAGCCCTTCAACTCCTCTCTCTTGACCTCCCTCTACAGCACTGGACTACAACTGGCCTCCACAACATCGAAGATCTTTTTCAAGGCCAACAACTCTACTCTTTCCAGTACCTCTCTGACCACTATGATTTCCCTAACAAGGACTTCTATCTGTATCTCAGAATACGTCATATCATCTCGAACATCTGCAATACACCTCGAACACTAAGTAAGGAAGTCATCACTTTCTTTCACCTAACTCTCCCCAAACTCAGAGGTATATCCCACTTTTATGATTTGCTTTCAGGCCCTGCCAAAAAGGAAAAGTCCTCAGCCATGATTTACTGGGAAACCACCATACAGATCTTGCCATCTGCTTCCACTACCTTTTCCAGGAACATTTCCCACTGGGAAACTATGATGAAACTCTTGTACCGCTGGTACTACACACCCATAAAACTGGCCCACATCTTCCCGACTCGATCACGGAAATGCTGGAGACACTGATATAGATGATCATATTCTCCACATATGGTGGGAATGCCCCTCCATTGCTCCATATTGGAGGAGCATTTCCACTCTCATTCATGATGTTATCCAAACTCCTAATTTACTAGTCCCGCAGATGGCTCTCTTCGGTTTAGGACTCTCAGCATGGCCCTCAAAATTTCACACTGTAATTACACATATACTCATTGCTGCTTGCCTGGCCCTAGCCCAGCTCTGGAAACAGACCTCTTTTCCCACCCTTAGTATGGCCATTGACATAATCAAAGATCATGCTCATATGGAGTACCTCTTTGCCAAAATACATATGAATATTGATAAATTCCACCGACAATGGCAGTTCTGGTTATCAGACCCCAGAGCACAACTAAGTACCTAGCCTTCTGCCTAGTCAACCCTTAATTAACTATCGCACCTCCTCACACCATCTATTATATTTTACCTTTAGCTGGACCGTATAGAGCCATCCAGGTTTTATAAATAACAATGAGTATAAAGTGTAGTCCCTCGCGCTATCAAAGTGAATCTATTAAATGGACAATAATATACAATAATGTATATACTAAAATGTATACAGTGCACTCATAACAGATAAATATATAAAAAGTGATCAGCGCAACTAATTAAACTAAACTAAATTAATGAAGTATAAATATAATCACTGTGCAAACAATGCTTGTATATAAGATCACTGTGTAAATGATGCTAATAAACAATATAATAAAGTGACTGAAAAAATATGTGTAACAGTGTCCAATGGTCCTGTGCAAAAATCAAATCCAATAATCCTGTGCAAAATTTCAAAAAAAGTGCACATATCACTATAGTGTGCATAACAAATAAAATGACTGTTACTGAATAATCTGTCAGAGTGAATCAATAACAAATGGATAGTTCATTCAGTCCCATATGATCACAATCAAAATCAGAGACTATCAAAATGGCTAGGATTGTAGTTAGCTAGTCCATAAAAGAGGAAAAGGAGAAAAAGTGCAAACGTGCAAAAAGTGCATAAAGTGCATTCAATCGGTAACTTCAGTAAATAATCTCCAATGTGGGATCTTCGTGTATATCACACAGTGCTCTCTACACTCTTACCTCCATACTTGGAACGCAGGACTAAGAGAGGCACCACTCACTATCATTGAACCTTGGGAGGCCTCCCAGTCGCATTAACCTTAAAGCCATATATCATCTTTATGGAGGTAAGAGTGTAGAGAGCACTGTGTGATATACACGAAGATCCCACATTGGAGATTATTCACTGAAGATACCGATTGGATGCACTTTATGCAGTTTTTTGCACGTTTGCACTTTTTCTCCTTTTCCTCTTTTATGGACTAGCTGACTACAATCCTAGCCATTTTGATAGTCTCTGATTTTGATTGTGATCATCTGGGACTGAATGAACTATCCATCTGTTATTGATTCACTCAGACAGATTATTCAGTGACAGTCATTTTATTTGTTATGCACATTATAGTGATATGTGCACTGTTTTGAAATTTTGCACAGGATTATTGGATTTGATTTTTGCACAGGACCATTGGACACTGTTACACATATTTATTCAGTCACTTTATTATATTGTTTACTAGCATCATTTACACAGTGATTGTATATACAAGCATTATTTGCACAGTGATTATATTTATACCTCATTAATTTAGTTTAGTTTAATTAGTTGCGCTGATCATTTTTTATATATTCATCCAGGTTTTATGGTTATCTACTAACAAAATCATATTGATCAGCTATACCCTAGACACGAAATAGCTGGCCTACCTTTTCTATCCCTATACCGGTCCCTCAGGTACCCCCCTGAGCGGACGGTTAATGGCATTTTCGACCCTACATTCCTTAATGTTGAAAAGTACAATACAACCTGTTCCTGCTCTTCTATGTACGCATATGTTCTCATGTATTCACGTTTCAAAGGAAACGGGCTCTACCCGCTTCAATTTCAAGTACATTGTTTTACTCTTTATATGTTATAAGGAAAATTTTCAATAAGAGAATATTGAAAAAAAAAACCGATCTAGAGTTGACAACCCTTTCAATCGATATGTCACACACGGGGAATATTGACTGATAGTTGCCCTATGATAATAAACTATCTATTGTGTCTCTGTTTCCACCATATAATCCTATAATCTGATCAAAATACAAGCATATTAATGAAAAAAAAGTCTCTAAATATTGCTGATTGATGCAAAACAAATTTTCTGCCCCGGCCAATCAAAACTGACCCTAAGCTGACTCTGAATTGACCAGAAAGGGTAAGGTGAGCCATACATTAATCAGATGAAATAATCATTTTCTTTTTTTCCTATCAGAAAATATACTGTGTGGGTTTACTAAAGGAAAATAGATTGTGCACTTTGCAAGTGCAATTGCACTCATTTTCTACAAAGCTTAGTAAATGTGGTAAAGCTCCGCTGATTTCAATCATCCAATCACATGCAAGCAAATATACTGGGTTTTTTTTTCTAATTTTTCTTGCACCTGATGGGTACTCTTTACAAAGGAAGCTTTACCACTTGTACATTTACGTGGAAAATTAGCGCAAATGCACTTGCAAAGTTCATAGTCTATTTGCCTTTAGTAAATCCACTCCTATGTAAGTTTTCTGTTTGTTTTTTTCTTTTGTCGTCTATACAGGAAAGAAAATATATAGGAAATCTCCATACATCCCCTTTAAATACAACTAAGCCTCGCTGTCCAGCATCCTGAGAGTAATTGTACCATCTGCTGAGCAGTTTAGTGACTGGTTCATTAGACATCAGCAGCTGCTTTCTTGTTGGCCGCTGCATTCTTCCTTAAATTGTCCAACTCAACTCATTAGTATTTTACTCATCGTTTGCCAATAAATTGATATTCATGATGTTTATAACTTTTGGTATTA
Source organism: Lithobates septentrionalis (assembly GCA_037952835.1). Lineage (NCBI taxonomy): Eukaryota > Metazoa > Chordata > Amphibia > Anura > Ranidae > Lithobates > Lithobates septentrionalis. The sequence continues at coordinate 1,817,424 of JBBDGP010000034.1, read as the reverse complement.
ATAAGCATGATTTTCTGTCCCTGGTCAGCTAATGATAAAGACGGAATCCTATATTTGGTAGTATAATAAAGCTCAGCTCCTTGGACACCATGGTCACTCCTATGAAAAGCCTTAGTGCTGTCCTTGGTGCTGAAATCAAACCCAGAGATGAACCCTACACATGCTAGCTATATATTCTCAAATCTTTCCTATATTTCACTGACTCCATATTTACATGAATGGGACCGCCTGCACAGGGATGCCCAGAACACCTGGGTATCCTGTGCAGGCAAATGAGGAGATCACACAGGTGTACGCCTAAAGTATAAGTTCACCTCTTGTAACATCTTAAATGCATATTTAGGGTGTAACATGTAACATGTTACAGATGCAGCGGCCCCCGATCCCCCGTCTGACAGCTAGCAGGGTATCTTCTCCCCCCCCCCCATGTCTTTATGGAGCTTGATTTGTGCACTGGTGCGCAGTCATGTTGGAACAGGAAGGGGCCTTCCCCAAAATGTGTGCTGACGCCTTAAATGTTCCCTTCACTGGAACTAAGGGGCAAAGCTCAACCCTTGAAAAACAACCCCACACCATAATCCCCCCTCCACCAAATGATTTGTACCAGTGCACAAAGCAAGGTCCATAAAGACATGGATGAGCGAGTTTAGGGTGGAGGAACTTGACTGGCTCCTGACATTAACCCAACAGAACACCTTTGGGAAGAATTAGAGTGGGGACTGCAAGCCAGGCCTTCTTGTCCAACATCAGTGCCTGACCTCACAAATGTGCTTCTGGAAGAATAGCAAACATTCACATAGATACGCTCCTAAAACTTGTGGACAGCCTTTCCAGAAGAGTTGAAGCTGTTATAGCTGTAAAGAGTGGGCCAACTCAATATCAAAAATGCCAGGACAGTACAAATACCCCCAAATGACCCCTTTTGCAAAGTAGACAGTCCAAGGTATTTAGCAAGAGGCATGGGGAGTTTTTTGAAGTTGAACAATGTTTTTCTTTTTTGCTTTTTTTTAAACACTGTGACCAGAGCAATACCGTGTTACCAGAGTAACACTGTGCTACTCTAGGGAAGTGATTAGGCTTTTATTTTTTCTTCACACACATTATGACTGATTATACCAGCAAAACTGATTACCGTATTTATCGGCGTATAACATGCACTTTTTTCCCCTTAAAATCAGGGGAAAGTCGTGGGTGCGTGTTATACGCCGATCCCCGCTATCGCTATGTGAATGTCGGCGATCGCCGCCGACATTCACATAGCGAGTAGTTTCAAATATGGCGTCGCTGAGTTCGGAGGGACTCGGCGGTGCTGAACGAGCGCCGCCGAAATCACAGAGCCGAGATACACATAGTCGGGTGTATTCGGCTCTTTCCGGCGCCGCTCACAGTCACGCCCAGTCCCGCCATTGGACCTGTGTTATGTCCATCATAGGGCGGGAGTGGGCGGGACTGTGAGCGGCGCAGGAAAGTGCCAAGAACCCTCGGCTATGTGTATCTTGGCGGCGTTCGTTTACTTCCGCCGGCGCCGAGTCCCTCCGAACTCCGCGGCGCCATATTTAAAACTACTACCATGTGTATGGCGGCGGCGGCAGGAGGCATGGACACTGGGGACAAGGCTGCACTGGGGACAAGGCTGCACTGAGGCAAGGCTGCACTGGGGACAAGGCTGCACTGGGGACAAGGCTGCACTGGGGACAAGGCTGCACTGGGGACAAGGCTGCATTGACAAGGCTGCACTGGGAACAAGGCTGCATTGACAAGGCTGCACTGGGGACAAGGCTGCACTGACAAGGCTGCACTGGGGACAAGGCTGCACTGACAAGGCTGCACTGGGGCAAGGCTGCACTGACAAGGCTGCACTGACAAGGCTGCACTGGGGCAAAACTGCACTGACAAGGCTGCACTGACACTGAAAAGGCTGCAATGACACTAACAAGGCTGCAGATGAACACTGATGAGGCTGCATTGATGGGCATTTTAATGTAAGTTTCTTTTCCTTAAACTTCCCTCCTAAAAGTTTTTTTCCTTAAAATTCTCTCCTAAACTTGGGGTGCGTGTTATACGCCAGCGCGTGTTATACGCCAATAAATACGGTAATTCTGGCTGAGGTGCCTGAGCGTGTTGTGTGATGTCATAGTGCAAGGGAGCCGAGCAGCCGGAGCCCCGTGAGCCGATCAGCGGGATAGGAGCAAGACAAACTGGGAGCAGGACTGTCAGTGCTGTTTGAACTGAAAATAAACTGAAGGGACCACCTGGCATGGATAGAGACGGCCACTGTGACTCAGGAGGGGACGTTTTTGTGTCATCGTCATCTGTGCTGCTGCACACTGCTGTCAGTGTCACTGTGAGAGTCATTTCATGTGTGTCTACCTGCCCAGTCTAATTTCTTGACCTCCTGAGTCCTGTCCCTGAGCTACTTACTATATTGAAAATAAAATAAGAAATATGTTTTTTGCCTTAATATCTACCTTAACCACTTGCTGACCTGGCCATAGTGGAATGACTCATACAGCGTGGTTGGCTAGTTCTGAGGGGGTGTCCAGGGACGTTCTCCCGAACTCTCCCTGGGGCGCGCACTCGGAAGCATCCATGATCCGCATCACGGATCGGGGTAAAGGGCCGATGACAGCAGCCCTTTACCACGTGATCGCTCTGTCCAATGACGATATACTTGTCAAAAACCCACGCATATCCTGTTGAGCTCTCTCTCCTCTCCTTTCCTCACACTGATCAGTACAGTGTATGAGATGAGGAGGGATCCGGTGCAGCAGCATTGTGGGCTGATCTGTGCCCATTCATGCCTCATCTGTGCCTCATACATGCCCATCTGTGCCTCATACATGCCCATCCGTGCCTCATATATGCCCATTTGTGCCGCATGCATGCCCATCTGTGCCTCATATGTGCCCATCCATGCCTCAACCATACTCATCCATGCCCCATCCGTACCTCATGCATGCCCATCCATGCCTCATGCATGCCCATCCATGCCTCCTCCTTGCCCATCCGTGCCTCATCCTTTCCCATCCGTGCCTCATTCATGCCTCATCCCTGTCCATCCATGCCTCATCCATGCCCATCCGTGCCTCAGCTATGCCTCATACATGCCCATATGTGCTTCATCCATGCCTCATCCATGCCTTATACATGCCCATCCATGCCACATCAGTGCTCATCCGTGCCTCATCCATGCCACATCAGTGTTCATCCTGACGGTGCTCTCTGCATGTTGGGCCTCTGCTAGGCTGTGTAAAAGTCTCCCACATGTGGCATCTTCATACTCAGGAGGAGTAGCAGAATGTATTTTGGGGTGTAATTTTTGCTATGTTATGTGGTAGAAATATCTTAGAAATTGATTTAATTTTCTTTCCATATTTTCCAAAAACTTGTTGTCAAGGAATGGTCATACACAGACATGCAATACAGGTGATCAGATCATTGGGCTGTACCAAGGAATCAGAAACAAACGAATAAGTGAAAAAAGTAAGTTTATTTAAGATAAAGACACGCGTGCAAACCAAACAGCAAACCATAAACAAGTAATAAGTGCAAAACACAGCAAAACCCCCAAAACACCTAACTAATTATCTAACTAATAATAAAATATTCAAAAGCACAGGAAACCAACATAAATAACCCAGGCAGGGACAAAATCAAAAAGGGGAACAGAAGCCAGGTATGAGGAAACAGACCATAATGGGAGCAGGGAGCAGGTACAGGGAACAGGTCTCAGGGACAGGGTACAAGGAACGGAGTCAAGGACAAAAGCAGGAACAAATGCAGGAACAAAAGCAGGTTCAGGCAGGGACAAGGCTAGCAGATGGAATTCTGAAGCATTTGAGCCTTGGTTAAGGGTGGGCTTATATAGTCCTGCAAACCCCAACAGGTGTGCTTGATAGCTGGTTGGTAGTCTTGGCAGGGAGACACCCACTGGTGGCCACCAGAACTATGCCTTTTTGGTGCTGACCGTAACAGTGCCACCAGCAGGTGAAACCAGTAATGACACCGTTCCTGACACTTGTGGAAAAAAGTGACATGTTCAAAACACTCATTATGCCTCCTAGATGTGCCTCATACATGCCCACTTGTGCCACATACATGCCCATTTGTGCCTCATACATGCCTCATATGTGCCTATCCATGCTTCATACATGCCCATACGTGCCTCATCCATGCTCATTCGTGCCTCATACATCCCCATCCATGCCTCATCCATGCTCATCCGTGCCCCATCCGTGCCTCATGCATGCCTATCCATGCCTCATCCTTGCCCATGCGTGCCTCATTCATGCCTCATCCATCCCCATCCATGCCTCAACAGTGCCACCTATCAGAGCTCCATCATGGCTGCTTATCAGTGCCCATTAGTGCCACCTATCAGTGCCCATCAGTGCTGCCTATCAGTGCCAATCAGTGCTGTCTATCAGTGCCGCCTATCAGTGCCACCTATCAGTGCTGCCTATCAGTGCCCTTCAGTGCAGCCTATCAGTGCCCATTAGTGCAGCCTATCAGTGACCATCAGTGCAGCCTATTAGTGCCCATCAGCGCACATCAGTGAAGGAGAAAAATTACCTGTTTGCAAAATTGTATAACAAACTATGATTTTTTTTTCCCAAAATTTTCAGTCTTTTTTTTTGTTTAGCAAAAAATAAAAACCCCAGTGGTGATTAAATACCACCAAAAGAAAGCTCAATTTGTGTGAAAAAAAAATGATAAAAATGTCATATGGGTACAGTGTTGCATGACCGCGCAATTGTCATTCAAAGTGTGACAGCGCTGAAAGCTGAAAATTGGCCTGGGCAGGAAGGTGGTAAAAGTGCCCGGTAGGCAAGTGGTTATGGACTTTCTTTATTTTTTTCCCCTATGTACTGTGCCATCATGAATCAATAGTCATATCCATATTAACCTCCCTGGCGGTATGATTATTTCAGATTTTAGGTGCTGAAAGCGGTACCATTATTTTGCACAGAAATTTGGCATTTTATATTGTAGGCCTGTAATTCTTAGGAATAGTTCACCTAAATCTGTCCAAACAAGAGTCTAGTAGACATCCCGGGTATGATAAAGTTTGAAAAACGAAATAAAAAATTATAATATAATAAATAACTATAAATAATTATAACAAATAATAATATAATAATAATAAAAATTATATAATAATGTAATCAAATCAAAAACACTGAAATTTGCTCAGTTGCAGAATTGTAGCTTTTGTTACTTTTAGTGTTTGATGACGGATCTCCTCACAAATCACTATCGCTCAATTCTGCAGGTGATTATAATTTATTATCGCTTTTTTCTAGCTGGTCTAAAACCACTTTTGATGTAAAGAGACAGTTTTGGTTGCTATGGACAATCTCCAGTTTCCTGGCAAAAAGAACAGTTTTATATATATAAAACTGCATGCAGGACACTGGGCAGACCACAAGGGACAAAGGGGATGTGTAATTATTTGATACAGTAAGATTACAGTATGCTGTATCTGTACTGTGTGTATACTGTGTGTTTCACTTTTGAATTTACCGCCGAACTCCGTCCCCGTGCGTCACTACGCTCGCAGGGAATGGAGCTCGGCACTGTGAATCGAGCGAGACACAGCGGCTCGCCGATCACAGCGGGGAGGCATCGCAGGATCCAGGGGACAAGGTAAGTAAACTCTTCCTGGATCCTGCAATGCAAGCCCGAGTCTGGCTCGGGGATACCGCTTTTGGTATGAAAAATCCACCCCGAGCCAGACTCGGGAATACCGCCAGGGGGGTTAAGGAATTTCTATGATAAAAGCCACTTGTCATATAAATTAAAGCTATAAATCCAGATTAAATTTATGTATGAAAAGAGAAGTATGGATTTGTTTTTTCTAGAATCATACCTACCTAGCGTAATGCAGGATTGGTTCGATGCTGCATCTGTCCCCCTCTGGCTCTAACACTGAGAACCGAGCGATCGAACACTGTTGACTTATACACACAATGCTCCGGCTCTCTGCCCCCTTCCCCCTGGATCACACTGTTGTCTTATACACACAATGCTCTGGCTCTCTGCCCCCTCCCTTTGGATCACACTGCTGCCTTATACACACAATGTTCCGGGTCTCTCTGCCCTCCTACCCCTGGATCACACTGTTGCCTTATACACACAATGCTCTGGCTCTCTGCCCCACCACGCCACCCCCCCTACACTTTGCATCACGCTGCTGCCTTACAAAGGCTCATCATTCCTTATCCAGCCATGTGCTCGAGCTCTGTGCTCCCTCTCACTGTCTGTGATCAGCGCTGCCATTGGAAGTCCCTTCCTTCTTCACCTTCCTCTCTCTGCACCACTCCCAGTGCCTCCCTCAGAGTTCACAGGAACTGGAACTACAAAGGAAGCATCGGGTATCAATGTGCACTGACAGTATTGACTGTCAGTGCGCATTGAGAACAACACTGGAAACAACATTGGGCAGTATACATCCACCAAAATGTTGATTTGTGGCAGAACTCCTGGGGACCACCAAAATTTTCTCATGGACAATCAGTGGTCCACGGACCACTGATTGGCAACCGCTGGTCTATAGCGCATTAACCACTTGCCGACCGCCTAACGACTATATACGTCAACAGAATGGCACGGCAGGTGAAATCACGTACCTGGTACGTGATTGCCTTCCCGCGGGCCTTCCCTGGTGCCAGCGGCGGTCGGCTTTGGTCTGGGAGTGTTCAGAGAGGAGGGGGAGGCCATCCGATCGCGGCCCCCCCCTCGCGATCGCTCCCAGCCAATGAGAATCATCCCCTGCCTCTGTGTAGTACACAGAGGCAGAGGATGTGATGTCATCTCTCCTCGGCTCGGCAGTTTCCGTTCCGGCGCCGAGGAGAGAAGACAAGTGAGTGAGTGCACAACACACACATCACAGTAGAACATGCCAGGCACACTTCCCCCCCGATCCCCCCCGATCACCCCCAATCACCCCCCCCCCCCCCCTGTCACACTGACACCAAGCTGTTTTTTTTTTCTGATTACTGCATGGTGTCAGTTTGTGACAGTTAGAAGTGGTAGGGCAGTTAGTGTTAGCCCCCTTTAGGTCTAGGATACCCCCCTAACTCCCCCTAATAAAGTTTTAACCCCTTGATCACCCCCCGTCACCAGTGTCACTAAGCGATCATTTTTCTGATCGCAGTATTAGTGTCGCTGGTGACGCTAGTTAGGGACGTAAATATTTAGGTTCGCTGTCAGCGTTTTATAGCGACAGGGACCCCCATATACTACCTAATAAATGTTTTAACCCCTTGATTGCCCCCTAGTTAACCCTTTCACCACTGATCACTGTATAACCGTTACGGGTGACGCTGGTTAGTTTGTTTATTTTTTATAGTGTCAGGGCACCCGCCGTTTATTACCGAATAAAGGTTTAGCCCCCTGATCGCCCGGCGGTGATATGTGTCGCCCCAGGCAGCGTCAGATTAGCGCCAGTACCGCTAACACCCACGCACGCAGCATACGCCTCCCTTAGTGGTATAGTATCTGAACGGATCAATATCTGATCCGATCAGATCTATACTGGCGTCCCCAGCAGTTTAGGGTTCCCAAAAACGCAGTGTTAGCGGGATCAGCCCAGATACCTGCCAGCACCTGCATTTTTCCCCTCCGCCCGGCCCAGCCCAGCCCACCCAAGTGCAGTATCGATCGATCACTGTCACTTACAAAACACTAAACGCATAACTGCAGCGTTCGCAGAGTCAGGCCTGATCCCTGCGATCGCTAACAGTTTTTTTGGTAGCGTTTTGGTGAACTGGCAAGCACCAGCCCCAAGCAGCGTCAGGTTAGTGCCAGTAGCGCTAACACCCACGCACGCACCGTACACCTCCCTTAGTGGTATAGTATCTGAACGGATCAATATCTGATCCGATCTATACTGGCGTCCCCAGCTGTTTAGGGTTCCCAAAAACGCAGTGTTAGCGGGATCAGCCCAGATACCTGCTAGCACCTGCGTTTTTCCCCTCCGCCCGGCCCAGCCCAGCCCACCCAAGTGCAGTATCGATCGATCACTGTCACTTACAAAACACTAAACGCATAACTGCAGCGTTCGCAGAGTCAGGCCTGATCCCTGCGATCGCTAACAGTTTTTTTGGTAGCGTTTTGGTGAACTGGCAAGCATCAGTGGCCTAGTACACCCCGGTCGTAGTCAAACCAGCACTGCAGTAACACTTGGTGACGTGGCGAGTCCCATAAGTGCAGTTCAAGCTGGTGAGGTGGCAAGCACAAGTAGTGTCCCACTGCCACCAAAAAGACAAACACAGGTCCGTCGTGCCCATAATGCCCTTCCTGCTGCATTCGCCAATCCTAATTGGGAACCCACCGCTTCTGCAGCACCCGTACTTCACCCATTCACATCCCCAACCAAATGCAGTCGGCTGCATCAGAGGCATTTTCTTTATGTCCTCCCGAGTACCCCTACCCAGCGAACCCCCCCAAAAAAGATGTCGTGTCTGCAGCAAGCGCGGATATAGGCGTGACACCCGCTATTATTGTCCCTCCTGTCCTGATAATCCTGGTCTTTGCATTGGTGAATGTTTTGAACGCTACCATTCACTAGTTGAGTATTAGCGTAGGGTACAGCATTGCACAGACTAGGCACACTTTCACAGGATCTCCCAAGATGCCATCGCATTTTGAGAGACCCGAACCTGGAACCGGTTACAGTTATAAAAGTTACAGTTACAAAAAAAAAGTGTAAAAAAAAAAAAAACACACAAACAAAAATCTAAAATAAAAAAAAATAGTTGTCGTTTTATTGTTCTCTCTCTCTCTATTCTCTCTATTGTTCTGCTCTTTTTTACTGTATTCTATTCTGCAATGTTTTATTGTTATTATGTATTATCATGTTTGCTTTTCAGGTATGCAATTTTTTATACTTTACCGTTTACTGTGTTTTATTGTTAACCATTTTTTTGTCTTCAGGTACGCCATTCATGACTTTGAGTGGTTATACCAGAATGATGCCTGCAGGTTTAGGTATCATCTTGGTATCATTCTTTTCAGCCAGCGGTCGGCTTTCATGTAAAAGCAATCCTAGCGGCTAATTAGCCTCTAGACTGCTTTTACAAGCAGTGGGAGGGAATGCCCCCCCACCGCCTTCCGTGTTTTTCTCTGGCTCTCCTGTCTCAACAGGGAACCTGAGAATGCAGGCGGTGATTCAGGCAGCTGACCATAGAGCTGATCAGGGACCAGAGTGGCTCCAAACATCTCTATGGCCTAAGAAACCGGAAGCTACGAGCATTTTATGACTTATATTTCGCCGGATGTAAACAGCGCCATTGGGAAATTGGGGAAGCCTTTTATCACACCGATCTTGGTGTGGTTAGATGATTTGAGGGCAGAGGAGAAATCTAGGGTCTAATAGACCCCAATTTTTTCAAAAAAGAGTACCTGTGACTACATATTGCTATCATAGGGGATATTTACATTCCCTGAGATAACAATAAAAATGATTTAAAAAAAAAAATGAAAGGAACAATTTAAAAATAAGATAAAAAAGCAAAAAAAAAATAAAGAAAGAAAACAAAACAAAAAAAAAGCACCCCTATCCCCCCTGCTCTCGCGCTAAGGCGAACGCAAGCGTCGATCTGGCGTCAAATGTAAACAGCAATTGCACCATGCATGTGAGGTATCACCGCGAAGGTCAGATCGAGGGCAGTAATTTTAGCAGTAGACCTCCTCTGTAAATCTAAAGTGGTAACCTGTAAAGGCTTTTAAAGACTTTTAAAAATGTATTAATTTTGTTGCCACTGCACATTTGTGCGCAATTTTAAAGCATGTCATGTTTGGTATCCATGTACTCGGCCTAAGATCATCTTTTTTATTTAATCAAACATTTGGGCAATATAGTGCGTTTTAGTGCATTAAAATTTAAAAAAGTGTGTTTTTTGCCCAAAAAATGCGTTTGAAAAATCGCTGCGCAAATACTGTGTGGAAAAAAAAATGAAACACCCACCAGTTTAATCTTTAGGGCATTCGCTTTAAAAAATATATAATGTTTGGGGGTTCAAAGTATTTTTCTTGCAAAAAAAAAGAATTTTTTCATATAATCAAAAAGTGTCAGAAAGGGCTTTGTCTTCAAGTGGTTAGAAGAGTGGGTGATGTATGACATAAGCTTCTAAATGTTGTGCATAAAATGCCAGGACAGTTCAAACCCCCCCCAAATGACCCCATTTTGGAAAGTAGACACCCCAAGCTATTTGCTGAGAGGCATGTCGAGTCCATGGAATATTTTATATTGTGACACAAGTTGCGGGAAAGAGACAAATTTTTTTTTTTTTTTGCACAAAGTTGTCACTAAATGATATATTGCTCAAACATGCCATGGGAATGTGTGAAATTACACCCCAAAATACATTCTGTTGCTTCTCCTGAGTATGGGGATACCACATGTATGGGGACTTTTTGGGAGCCTAGCCGCACACGGGACCCCGAAAATCAAGCACCGCCTTCAGGTTTTCTAAGGGCGTAAATTTTTGATTTCACTCTTCACTGCCTATCACAGTTTTGGAGGCCATGGAATTCCCAGGTGGCACAAACCCCCCCCCCCCAAATTACCCTATTTTGGAAAGTAGACACCCCAAGCTATTTGCTGAGAGGTATAGCGAGTATTTTGCAGACCTCACTTTTTGTCACAAAGTTTTGAAAATTGAAAAAAGAAAAAAAAAATGTTCTTGTCTTTCTTCATTTTCAAAAACAAATGAGAGCTGCAAAATACTCACCATGCCTCTCAGCAAATAGCTTGGGGTGTCTACTTTCCAAAATGGGGTCATTTGGGGGGGTTTGTGCCACCTGGGCATTCCATGGCCTCCGAAACTGTGATAGGCAGTGAAGAGTGAAATCAAAAATTTACACCCTTAGAAATCCTAAAGGCGGTGATTGGTTTTCGGGGCCCCGTACGCGGCTAGGCTCCTAAAAAGTCCCACACATGTGGGATCCCCATACTCAGGAGAAGCAGCTAAATGTATTTTGGGGTGCAATTCCACATATGCCCATGGCCTGTGTGAGCAATATATCATTTAGTGCCAACTTTTTGTATTTTTTTTTTTTTGTCATTATTCAATCACTTGGGACAAAAAAAATGAATATTCAATGGGCTCAACATGCCTCTCAGCAATTTCCTTGGAGTGTCTACTTTCCAAAATGGGGTCATATGTGGGAGTTTTGTACTGCCCTGCCATTTTAGCACCTCAAGAAACGACATAGGCAGTCATAAATTAAAGGCTGTGTAAATTCCAGAAAATGTACCCTAGTTTGTAGGCGCTATAACTTTTGCGCAAACCAATAAATATACACTTATTGACATTTTTTTACCAAAGACATGTGGCTGAATACATTTTGGCCTAAATGTATGACTAAAATTGAGTTTATTGGATTTTTTTTAAGAACAAAAAGTAGAAAATATAATTTTTTTTAAAATTTTCGGTATTTTTCCGTGTATAGCGCAAAAAATAAAAACGGCAGAGGTGATCAAATACCATCAAAAGAAAGCTCTATTTGTGGAAAGAAAAGGACGCAAATTTCGTTTGGGTACAGCATTGCATGACCGCGCAATTAGCAGTTAAAGCGACGCAGTGCCAAATTGGAAAAAGTGCTCTGGTCAGGAAGGGGGTAAATCCTTCCGGGGCTGAAGTGGTTAAACATCAATACCTCCTAATGGAGGTATTTCAGCTATTTATCGAAACCAGCCCTATATAGGCCAAATACTATGGGCAATCTGACATCAAAATAAGATAGAATCAAGTCTCATAATGATGCAATGTAATCCATGGAATGCAGGAATAGATGCTGTATCTCTACACTCTGGGGGTGTAGTTCAATTCTCTCCACAATACACATTTTCAATAGCTCTGCGTCCTTGTATCCTGCAGCTAGTCGATTCGATATAACTATCAAACAGGCACTGTGTTTAACAAAGATACATTGGTAGGATATTAACAAAGCTTCCTGCGCCATTATAACAGCATAAGAAATTTGCGCAAATAGAATGCACCATATTAACAAAGCAGATAGACCCGTTTCTGGTCTATCTGCACCACCTGTGCCAGTTTCTTTTTTCAGAATGAAATGGAAACTGGCACAGGTTCCACGTCTAATTAACAAAGTGATCATGGCGGCTTCCAATTTGGAAAACTGTCGCAGATCCCCGCCAGATTTGACCTGGCCTTTCTCTGCCCATGCAGTGGACACACTGGCATTGTTCCCTGGGTTGTATGATATATTAGAAACAAGGCCAGAGTAAACAGACCTATCTAAAGTAAGATTTAAAGATTTTTCAGCATGGCCCTTTAAACGGCATGCTTTGTACCAGATGGTATACAAAAAATAAAGCTCTTGCATTGTTTTTCCTTGATGCCTCCAGCCTCATCTTACAGTGTTTGTGAACTCAAGCAGAACACTATGATTCTGTGGGAGATACAGATTGATTTACTGCTGCTGTATGTTTATTGTAAACCAACATGACCCTCTGTGAATGCAGAACGTCAGTAATAAAAATAAAAGACACAAGCATACCAACACTGAAAAAAATCAATCGTAGATAAATAAATGTGTGCCACATGGACGAGAGACAGTTTTCCCTGCTAAAGATCTTCAATATTCAATCTTCTAAACCAATGGTCTCCAAACTGTGGCCTTTTTATTTCTTTTCTCTGACACCAATGATGAGGCTCTATTTCCACCACTGACACCAACAATGGGGCATTTTCTCCCAATGACACCAACAGTGTGGTGGTATTTCTCCCACTGACACTAATAATGGGGCACTGTTCCTCCCACTGACACTAACGGTGGGGCACTATTCCTCCCACTGACTCACAAAATGGGACACTGACTCAAAAAATGGGGCACTTTTCCTTCCACTGACACCAATAATAGGGCACTATTCCTACCAATGACACCAATGACTGGGCACTATTTCCCCCACTGACACCAACAATAGGGAACTCATTCTCCCATTGACTTCAGTGATAGAGCACTATTCCCCCTGACAGACACCAATAATCGAGCACTTATTCTCCCAATAACACCAACAATGGGGAGGTATTCCTCCCGCTGCCACCAATGACCGGGCTCTATTCCTCCCACTGACACCAACTTCCCATTGACATCAATGATGTATCACCATTCCTTCCACTGACACCAAAGATGGGGCAAGAAAAGAAGGGTGTCCCCTGATAGCCGCACATTTATAGTGTCCTACAAAGAGGAGTTAAGTGGCAACCACAGCCTAGACTCTCACCAGGCCACACCCCCAATACGTTTCGCTTCCCCCTCGGAGCTTAGTCATGGGGAACCAAAGATGGGGCACTATTCCTTTCACTGACATCAACGATGGGACATTATACTGCCCACTGACATCAATGATAAGTCACCATTCCTTACACTGACACCAATGATGGCGCACTATTCCTACCACTGCCACCAATGACCGGGCTCTATTCCTCCCACTGACACCAATGATGGGGCATTATACTTTCCATTGACCTTTAATGATGGGTCACCATTCCTTCCACTGACACCAAAGATGGGTAACCATTCCTTCCACTGACACAAAAAATGGGGCTCTATTCCTCCCACTGACACCAATGATGGGGCATTATACTTTCCATTGACTTTAATGATGGGTCACCATTCTTTCCACTGACACCAAAGATGGGTCACCATTCCTTCCACTGACACCAAAGATGGGGCTCTATTCCTCCCACTGACATCAATGATGGGGCATTATACTTCCCATTGACATCAATGATGGGTCTCCATTCCTTACACTGACACCAAAGATGGGGCACTATTCCTTCCACTGACACCAACGATAGGGCATTGTACTTCCCACTGACATCAATGATGGGTCACCATTCCTTCCACTGACACCAAATATGGGGCACTATTGATCTTTTATTGAAAAGAATCAAGCAACCAATTTTATACAAAAGTAAAAAACAAAACCATAGTACAAAACTTCAACAGAAATCCAAGGAATACACATCCATGTTCAGAATATATACAATATATACATAATCCACTACCAAAATTATTTACATAAAGCAGCAGAGAGGGCCTAAGAGGCACAACCCATCACCTATGTACGCAGCCATTTATCAAAAATGAATCCAAAAAATAATCTAGGGTGAAAAGAGACAGACAGCCACACCCAGGAAAGAGACTCCTGGCAGTCAGGGAGGCTTGAAACCCCTCCACGCCTTCAACCAAGCCCCCTGACTCCGCTTGTCTCTCTCAAGTACCCAAATCTTCTCCACCTCATGCAAAATGTCATACACCACCACCTGAACAGGAAGGATTTTACGCCGAATGCAGACCTGACACTGTGCGTTCCAAGTGAAATAACGGATTACTATGCTAACTAGAAAAAGTGTATCTAAACAAAAAACCCCACCAGTATTGAATGCTCCATACACCCACTCAGCATAACCCAGCCTGGAGAGGAAAGGGACACCGAGGGCCCGCCCCACCTGTTTGTACACCTCTATGTTAAAAGGGCAATGAAGCAGAAAATGGTCCATAGTCTCCTCCTCACCTGCACACTCCTCCCGAGCACAGCTACGCTCCATCCCACTGCGGAATTTCAAATTGCCCTGAACATAGAGCCTCCCATGGGAGCACATCCAGGCCAGATCCCTGAATTTAGGAGGTACTCTGTCCAAATTAATAAGTCTTAACCCTGCCCTCAAAACTGGGCCTGGGCAATCCCTTAAGGCCAGTGGGTCATGAAAGACTTCGCTCAAGACTCGACCCATAAGGACTTTCCTCGGAACCGATCTGAGATCTTCAGCCGACAATCGCCACTGCCGTAGTAACTTCAGGCACGGAGCGACATAGGCTGGTAGCTGACCACGATGACCCCTGAGATTCTTCACTTGGCCACCTTCTTCCCAAAGTCGTAGAAAAGGCCTAAACCAAGATCTAAATATGCCTGCCCATCCAGGAGGTTCCACTGCAAGCATATTACCAATATTAAACTTGAGAAAAAGCAGTGAAAAGAAAAGAACTGGGTTGACCATACCTAAGCCACCCTCCCTCCTGGATAGATAAGTGACATTCCTCTTGATGGGGTTCAGTCTGTTCCCCCACAACATCTGGAAGAACACACTACTGACCCTAGCATAGAGAGACACTGGCAAGATGCAGACAAAGCTGACATACAAGAAGATCGGAATCAGGTAAGTCTTAATCAGATCAACCCTTTCCCTCATAGATAACTTCCATCTCTTCCAGCTGACCACCTTAGTATTGGCAATTTCCAGTCTGCCTTCCCAGTTTTTGAGGCCATAATCGCCAGGTCCAAATTCAATGCCTAGAATCTTAATTCTTTCCTGGGGCACTGGAAAGGTGCCCGGGAGATCAAATTCCTCACCTTCCTTTCCCATCCAGAAAACTTCACTCTTTTCCTGATTGATCTTGGAGCCTGATGCTTCAGAATACCCTGATGTCAGAGAGACCACCTCCTCTGCTTCATCCGCCCCAGTGACAATCACGGACACATCGTCCGCATAGGCAACAACCCTCAAAGGCAGCTCACCCGGGAGCCCCACTGGCACCCCACACAACATGCTGCTCTCTAGCCTCCTGATGAAGGGGTCGATTGCAAACACATAGAGCAGGGGACTCAGGGGACAACCCTGGCGCACCCCGGAGCCAACCTCAAAGGACTGCCCAACCCAACCATTAACAAGAGGAAAGCTTTCTGCCCCCTTATACAAGACTTTTAACCAATCGACAAAACCACCCGGCAGACCGTACTTACTAAGGAGCAACCACAGGTACTCATGGTTAACACGATCAAAAGCTTTTGCCTGATCCAATGTCAGCAAATACTTTCCCCAGCCTGCAGCCCTGCACCGCTCCAAGGCCTCCCGGACAGCTAAAACTGCTGTGAAGGTGCACCTACCCTGGACCGAACAGTGCTGATGGCGAGAAAGCAAAGACTCTGCTACTGACGATAGGCGGCAGAAAAATATCTTTGCCAGTATCTTTCTATCGACATTAAGAAGGCTGATGGGGCCCCAATTCTCAATCATCGAAGGATCTTTACCCTTTGAAAGAAGAATCACAGCTGAGTGCCTCATGGAAGGGGGAAGTACCCCCTCAGCAAGGCAACTGTTAAAAACCTCTACCAAATGTGGGGCCAGAATAGACTTAAAAGCTTTGTAAAACTCAGCCGTCAAGCCATCCGGTCCAGGTGACTTTTTGATGGCAAGCTGTTCAATTGCCCTTATCACCTCTTCAACTGTGATCTCCTCTGTCAAATTCATCAATGGGACATCTTCATCATTTAGACCTGGAGTAGAGTCCAAAAAGCTTTCCATCTTGTCACGGTCAAGCTCTTTCCTCCCAAGAAGGTCAGCATAAAAGGACCTCACGACCTCCAGAATCCCTGACCTGGACTTTGTCAAGGAACCTGTACTGTCCTTAAGGCCAATGACCGTTTTAACTGCTACACCTTGTTTGCAGTTCTGGTAAGGGTCAGGCGAGTGGTACTTCCCATAGTCCCTCTCCAGAACCAAAGAGGCATGCCGGTCATATTGACACTTCCTGAGAAGGAGTTTCACTTCGGAGATTTCCCCAGGATCTCCTCCTCTCGAGACAAGAATATCCAGCTTCCTCCGTAAACGTTGGTAGGTCATGTATTTATTAAACTGTTTTCTATTGGCTAGGCCCCTGAAGAATCCAGCGATCCTCTTTTTGGTCAGCTCCCACCACTCAGCCTTGCTGCTACAAAAGTCCAGGATGGTCACCTGTGCCTGAAAGAATTCCTCAAAGGATTGTCTAACATGTTCTTCCTTGAGTAGAGTCGAATTCAGTCTCCAGATGCCCTTACCCCTCTGAGGGGCGTCTGAAGCATTCAGGACCACAGATAGCATACAGTGATCAGAGAACTCTACTGCCTGCACCACTGGGGGCGAGAAAGCAGAGGTCTCCTTAAAAAAAAAACTATCTATTCTACTCTGACTATTACCTCGATGAAAGGTGAACCCAGTGTCATCCGGGAGGTGCTTAATGTGCACATCCACAAGACCAGCATCCCTAACCATACTATTTAAAAAAACGCTATCATATCCCAGCCTGTCCTTGAAGTCCTTCCTGTCCTTGGGCCTAGTTACTGTATTAAAGTCACCTCCAAAGACCACTTGCCGGGATGTAAAAAGAAATGGCTTGATCCTTGTAAAAAGGCACTTCCTGTCCCACTTTGTGTGCGGCCCATAAACATTAATTAGGCGCAGGTCCTGCCCTCCCACAAGGACGTCTAAGACCATACATCTCCCAATCTCCACCTCAATAACCCGCCGGACAGTTACCATGCCGGTTTTAAACAACACCGCCACACCGCCGTAAGGCTCGGCCGCAAGAGACCAGTAAGATGGACCATACCTCCACTCTCTCTTGGCCATA